>JAQQSO010004933.1:0-12406 GCA_028658305.1 Pachyuromys duprasi | reverse complement strand
TTTCTTTGCCCTGAGATATAAATTCCACCTCCCGGATGCCCTGGACCCAGTTTTCCGAGAAAAGGCTTAAATTTATTAATTTGGTTCACAGTGTTCTCCCAGAGAACTTTATTTGGTGGCCTGGAGCCATGTGGGATTGGGTTATTTTAAGATAAGTAATGTAAGAGAATCAGCATTGCATGGTTGGCAGAAACATGGCTGTGCCTGTTGCTTAAAGAATTAGCACGTGTGATTTACAAGCTTGGCTCATGGTGGTGGGAGTCAGGGTTAAGGTGAAGTTCAAGCCCGAGTCTACATTTGTACACCATGGGACAAGGCTTTTGCATCAGAGCTGCATCTGCTGCTGCTGCTTGGAGTTGCGATGCCCCTGAGAAGGCCCTGTCCCCTGGGATCAGGCTCCGTTTTCCTCCCTGTTGGCTCTGGTGTCAAGAGCAGCAGAGCAGGAAGCAGAAGGTGGGAACACAGTAGGCCTCAGCGAGGCCGGACGGTGCAGCTGGCTTTCAGCTCTGGTACCTGGAATAGTTACATTTCCTGTGTATTACCTCGCAGAAGGAGAAACTAAACTGAGAGGGCTCTTACCTTTTGAAACAAATATATTTCCAACACCTGTTTTGTATGACATCTGTGATTACCCTACTGTGTGTGCATATGTGGGTATCTATCTACACATGCATACAGGAGTAAATATACAGCAAAAGGCAGCTTAACACAGTGTATGACAGAGTACTGACTTCTAAAATTTTAGGTTTTTATGAACCAGAAATACAGAAAATAAAAGAAATTGGGAGACTCAGCATGTATTTTCAACTTGTATTTACCATTATTATTATTATTATTATTATTATTGCTGTAGTTGTTTTTCTGTGTGTGTCTTTTTCAAGACAGAATTTTTCTGTGTTTCCCTAGGTGTCCTGGAAATCACTCTATAGACCAGGCTGGCCTTGAAATCAGAGATCCGACTGCCTCTGTCTCCTGAACATTGTGATTAAAGGTGTATACCACCACTGCCTGGCATACCAAAATTATTTTAATTAAACATTATTTAATGGGTATGGATGTTTTGCCTAAATATATCTCAGTATGCCTGGTGCCCATGGAGGACAGAAGAGGGTGCTGAGCCCTGGTATTGGAGCTTCCACGTGGGTACTGGGAATGGAGCAAAGTCTTCTTTGAGAACAATAAGCACTCTTAACTACTGAGCCATTTCTCTAGCCCCTGAAATTATTTTCAAATTTTAGCAAAATACACACATAATTTGCCATCCTAACCATTTTTTAGTATACATTTCTGTACTACTAGGTATATTTACAAGATAAGATGATTTTAAAAAAAGAAGGCAGAGAGACCCTTGTCTATCCTCATGGTTTCAAAAAAGAAAGAGGTTTTTCAATGCCGAGAGAGAGAGAGAGAGAAAGAGAGAGAGAGAGAGAGAGAGAGAGAGAGAGAGAGAGAGAGAGAGAGAGAGAGAGAGAGAGAGAGACAGAGAGAGACAGAGAGACAGAAAGAGAAACATCCTTAGTGTAGCCCTTCCTCGTCTGTGTTAGAATATATAAAGTAAATGTTTGTTCATGGAAAATAATGCTGCAGAGAAAATGCAGCAAAAGTTCTTGTTACCATTTCCTAGATTCCTAGTGTTTAAAAATGCTAAAAATGTTAGCCAGGCTCGGTGGCCCATGCCTGCAATCCCAACACTCAGGAGGCAGATCTCTGAGTTCAAGGCCAGCCTGGTCTACAAAGTGAGTCCAGGAGAGCCAAGGCTACACAGAGAAACCCTGTCTTAAGAAACCAAAAAAATAAAACAAAACAAAAACAAACAATCAAAAAACCAACCAACCAAAAAACAAACAAGCAAAAAACAAAACAAAACAAAACAAAAACCAAACTCCAAACAGCTAAAAGCTAGAATGAGCTGTTTGTTACTTGGCCATGGGAGACAACAAGCTTCTGCCATCCTGAGGTCGGTTAGAAACGGAGACAGCATAGTTGGTTTTGTCTTTCACTGGGTGACATCAGTGAAGGAGGCTCCATGCTGACATACACTCTGCCATGAACATCTTTCCATCTGCTCTCCTCGTGTCCTGTGCAAATGGCTCATGGCCTGGCCTAGTCAGGAGCCAAATTCTAGTTCTGGTTTTGTTCTTAAAGAAGTGAAAGTGGACAGTTCCAGGTGAAGCCTGTGTAAATCCATCCCACCACGTTTCCCTTCTCCCCTCAAGTCAGCCCATGCTCTAGAGCTGTCTGACTTCCACCCATTTCCCTGAGCTTATCACAGTGTGCAGTAAATTCATCACAATATGTGGTAAGAGCCCACCACTGCATGCAGTGTGCGTGCTCATCACAGTGTGCAGTGCATGAGCTAATCATTGTGTGTGGTGTGTGAGTTCCTCATGGTGTATAGTGCTCTCTGAAACTTTGTTTTTGCACAACATGATTTTTAAAATCTTCTCATTTCTTATGCTTGTAGATTTGTTTGTCCTACAGAATTACCTCTTGTGACTTTAGCATGCTATATTTATCTGTTCTATTAGTGGGTATTTTTAATTCTTTTTTCCCCTGATATTATAATATACATTCTTATGAGCCTTCCTGTGTGCACAGGGTAAAATTGAAAAAATATATTTTTAGTAATCCTTTGAGCATTTTATACAATGTATTTTTATCATATTTAGCCTCTTCCCCAAATCCTTTCAGAACAATCCCTATCTTCCAACCCACCCAACTTTGTGTACTCTCTCTTTCCCTCTCTCTGCCTCTCTCCCTCCCTCCTCCCTCCCTCCTCCCTCCCTCTTTCCCTCCTTTCCTCTCTCTCTCTCAATCATTGATTGGCCAGGTGGTGGTAGCACACACATTTAATCCTAGCCCTTGGGAGGCAGAGGTAGTTGAATCTCTGAGTTCAAGGCCAGTGTGGTCTACAGAGCGAGTTCCAGGACAGCCAAGGCTACATAGAGAAATCTTTCTGTCTTTAAAACAAAAACAAACAAAACTCCCCAAAACATAAAACGACCCCCCACTTAAAAACCAAACCAAAACAAACAACCAACAAACAAAACAAGAGCAAAACCCCCAAACCATTGCCAGATCTAACTTGTCTATTCAAGTGCTCTTGGCTATGGGGTATGTCCTAGAGAGTGGTTGACCTACTAGTGATTACACCCTCAGTGGGAATTCACTCTTCCTCTCCTAGAAGCTCCTCAGAAGTGGTGAGACCCCTGTGCCCCTCCTGCTGTTCCATGCTGGGCTTTGTCTGGGTCTTGTGCATGCTGTCACAGTCACATAGTTCATAGTCCAGCTGCCCTTTTGTGTCTGGAAAACATCATTTCCTTGTAGTTATCCACCACCTTTGGCCCTTACAATCTCTCAGAGGTGGGATCTTGTAAGGGAGTTACCTGGAAAGAAGGTCTCTGGATCAGTGGTGAAATTCAGCACATCTAATTAGCACGTCAACCAGCTTAGTTATTTGCCATAATTTTTCAGGTTAATGGACATTGGGATAGAAAGTACTATAAGCCAGTCATTAAGAAATTTGGTTTCTTGGACCTAATTGAAAGCTACTAATTGTTCATCAATAAAAGGTTGAGTTCAGAGTCTGTCTATAAAAAAGCAGTGCTCTGGAAGGCAGTGTAAAGTGACTGCATATTTGGACATGGGGCAGAGGCCAGCTGGGAGAGGCTAGCCCGTCACTGAATTTTTTTTTCCATGTGATGGAGAAAATGCCTGCAGACTTGGTCTGGGAAGCAGATGGGGCTGGGTGTTGCTGTCTCTCAGGCTTTGGTACAGATGCCTTTCTCAGTCCAAGAAAATCTCGTGAACCAAAAGTTGGCTAGTATTCTCTGCAGGCCTTTGTGGAGTGGCTGTACTGTGGCTCAGTGTGAGCTGACCTAAGTTTCTTCTGACTGTCTAGTCTGTGGTTACTTTGAAACTGTTGGGGAGATATCAAAGGAAGAAACAGGTCATATAGAACATGTGCTGTTAACTGCCCCCTACCCCCACAGCTGGATGCACCAGTGGCTGGTGGCCCATCTGTGACTACCGTTAGCATTAGTAGGAGCACATGGCTGGGGTGAGTCGGGCTCCAGGCTCAGGAGTGAATGTAACTGAAACAATGCTCAGTATCTTATTTCACAGTCTTCTCTTTCACCTTTAGCAAACAGAAACGCTTTGAACACCCTTTGAACATAGTAAGCGGGAAGACAACAGCGAGAGAAGCTACAGCACTATCAACGCTATTTAAGGCATTCTTCTGAGCTTGCAGAAGAAGCCTGTTGCATGGCTCACATCCCACATGCTGGTGAAGAAGAGTCAGAGTGGCATTATAGGTAGCATTATAGGTAGCAGGTAGCAAATCTGTGGGAAGGATTCAGGTGCTGTTTGATCAGCGTTGTGCATAGTTGGACCTGTGAGCCCTTGGGATAAACAAGGCATCAGGCAGAGGCTTTTCCTGTGGTTTCCACCTGGGAAATCCTGATGCGTTGACTACCTAGTCACATCTTCACCACTTTAAAATATTTTCTTTTTTAATCAGCTGTCAAAGCTGGAGAAACAGCAGCAGAGAAAAGAAAAGACCAGAGCCAAGGGGCCTTCTGAGTCAAGCAAAGAACGAAACACACCCCGAAAAGAAGACCGCAGTGCCAGCAGCGGGGCGGAGGGCGACGTGTCTTCGGAGCGGGAGCCATAGATTCAGAAGCAGGAACCCAGGTAGGAGGTTCCTGCATGTACACCTTTGTCCCCACACATGTTAGAGGGCCAGAAATGAACAAGGTGAGATGGCTGCTAAGGCAGCATTCATGTTTGCACATTTGTTCATGGCATCCTGAAGGGGCTACTTTCCAGCACGGTGGAGGTCATTGCGGTACATTGAAATGTGCGCAGGCAGGATGCATACCCACGACAGGCCCACCCTGTAGATGGGTGTGTGTCCCTCCTGCATTGCCCATGTCAGCCACACTGCCTAGGCTGACTAACACCTGTGTGCCCTCTTACTGTCAGGCCCATTTCTGTCTTACTCTACCATCCTGTCCACACTCTTACCTCAGCCACTCTGACAGAAGCCAGTGTCCTCTGAAGTCATCTCTCACTATTGCCTGATTTGTATTTTACCATCATCCCCTTTATCATTCCCTGCATGGCACTGCCATTTATTTGTTTCTTATATTGAGAGAGAGTCCTGTTATATCAACAGAGAGAGAGAGAGAGAGAGAGAGAGAGAGAGAGAGAGAGAGAGAGAGAGAGCTACTGCTATGTAGCTCTGATGGGCTTCAAGCTCAATATATAGGCTAGGCTGTCTTCATACTCACAGCTGTATTAACTCTGGGTAGTTGGCTACAGGAATGTACCACCATGACCAGCTAGTGTTGTCCATCTACTTTCCTGAAATAATGCCTTTTTCTTCATTATACCCATGCCAGGATTGTATTGAGTAGCATTAAGTTAATCTCCCAGAGGCCCCAGTGACCGTCTGTTTCAGTTTCCTTTTCACATGTATTATCAAAGTCTCTTATTTGATGGACACTGGACAAACACGGGTACAGATGTGAAGGGTCTATGGCCTGACTTTATGAAGTTCACAGATTCAAGAAGAATAGAAACGGTAGTGTCACAGCCAAATGAATGTGGCATGGGCAGAACAGAGTGTGAGGTAGAGAGGGCTATGAAGTTGACCTTAGGGACATGTGGAACTGGGAAATGAAGGCCAAGAGCAGGAATAGCTGCCAAGGCAAGAGTGAGAAATGTGTGTTAGCTTTTGGTCACTATCGCGAATATATCTGAGAAAAGGCTTATTTTGGCTCACAGTTTTGGAGGTTTTAGCCAATGATTTATTGACCCTGTTGAGATTTGAGCCTTTGGCAAGGCCACATATCATGGTAGGAGCACATGGTGATACAAAATGTTCACCTCAGTATTAGGAAGCACAAAGAGAGAAAAGGGAGAAAGAGAAAGCTGAGATTCCACAGTCTCCTTTTAGGAGCACAGCTCAAATAACCTGAAGACCTCCTATTGGGCCCCATCTCTGAAAAATTCCAGTGCCTCCCAGAGTGCTACAGTTGAGACCAAGCCTTGACTATGTGTAGATCCAGATCCGATCTACAGCAAGGTGGCAACATTATTTTGTTGGAGGATTATAAATGACAAGATAGCTGGTTTTGGAAGAGAGGAAGTTAAGGTTAGCTGAATGATTGGGCCAGTGCAGAGAGCATAGTGCTTCTGTGAAGTTGGGAGGACCTGGTCTGTAACTCCCAGGAAGGCAGACTTCATCCTTGGATAGTGAGGAACCTCTGAAAACAAAAGAGCACAGTCAGGTGTAACATGAAAAGTGTGTCTCCCAGCTCCGGACAGTGAGGCTGGAATAGACAGGTCAGTTTGGAGGAACTTCAGAATTCCAAAGAAATAGCGGGGGGAAGGGTAAAGGATCAGCTTGGTGATGAAGCCTGTGAGCATTGGGGCCATCTAGAGTGGTGCAGGGACAGGTGAACGCACAATGTCTAGGTCTTGTGTCTGTGGGTCTGGGCTGAGGAGGGGTCTTAAGCATGCATTTTGGAGCCTTCAGCTCATAAACTGATTAAACCAGGTCTGAAGACAGGGTCATTCTGGAGACGCCAAATTGCGAGAGGAGCAGTGGCCAGTGCGGCCTTTCTTCCCTTCTGAAGGCAGCGCCTCTAAGATGGCTACAGCTTTGAGGGCATTCCTGACGGCCTTTCTTCCCTTCTGAAGGCAGTGCCTCTAAGATGGCTACAGCTTTGAGGGCGTTCCTGACGGCCTTTCTTCCCTTCTGAAGGCAGTGCCTCTAAGATGGCTACAGCTTTGAGGGTGTTCCTGACAGATCTTGAGCTACATTAGTAATGGTTGGGTGCAGTAGTACCCACTCCCTGCAGATCAAGGAATGAATAAAGAGCTCAGAAAGGCTAGGCCTCTGGCTTATTGATAGTTGGGATGGGAGTCTGTGAGGGAATCCTTCTGCCTTTTCCTTCTCCTGTACCCTGCCTGCAGCACTGTGCTTTTTTCCAGTGTACTTAGGGGAAGATGACGATGCTATAGTAACTGGTCGTGGTGACTTACCTCACATTCATGAATGAATGAAGTGAGTAAGAGAAAGGTCACATCACATTGGCCTTCATTAGTCACAGCCACCAACTCACCAGTTTCTCATTTTGATGCTCAGGCCTAAAGCCACTGCTTTTTATTCATGAACTGAAAAGCATGATGTGGGTCAGCTGTATACAAAATGTGATATGTGGTTTCTAATTAACATTATGTATTTATGAGTATGTGATGGCATTTTATGTGACTCATGTAATGCATAAACTGTTCCTACTCCCTCTAAAACTTGATGGTTTTCCTGCTAGTGGTCAGTGTTGTCATACAAATACTGCTGATGCTACTGGTTAATTATCTGTCTAGAGGAAAGAATTGTGACATGTGCAGACAGGGCACAGTGGGACAGGATGAAGAGGGATGATGGAGAGGAGGGCGTCTGTGTACAGCGCCTGCAGGCACCACAGAGGGAGGCATTGGGAAGATGGCATATCTGCGCCCACCCACTGAGGAAGGCCAGAAGGACCCGACCTGTCAGGCTCAGTTGTGTTGTTCAGAAGTGGACACTGGCCTGGGCCTCCAGCCGTGGATCCTGTGATGGAAAGCAGCCACCCAGACTTCAGGCCTTCATTCTCTTGACACTGTAAACATGGTGTCTTTTCTCTCGGCTTCTGCTAGACTATAAACAATAGCCTTTTTCTGGAGAATTAGGGCTTCAGCTACAAGTTTAATACAAATTAAATGTTTAAACTCCCATGACAAAATGATGGGAGAAGGATAAAAGCATGATCACTCATCTGAAAGAACCAAACCCAGCTTATCAACACAAATACACATGCTGTGCACACAAGCATGTAGACACATGCTGTGCACATGTTAAGTATACTTGTATAGACACATGCTGTGCACATGTGTAGACATATGCTGTGCATGTGTTAATAGAATATGCTTTGTGTTTTCAAACATCTTGAACAATTATAATTCCAGCTAACTGATGACTCTGCCTAATATTATTGCAAATTTTACAAATGCAATGTCTTGGGTTTTCCTTTAACTATATCTAAAAATCGTTCTTTTACTTATGGAGGGATAAAGGATTTGGTTACCTTTTTTTAAAAAAAAGTAATTTATTTATTTTTATATTAATCACAGGTTAGGTACTTTGTATCCCAGCCATAGCCCCCTCCCTCATTCCCTCTCACTCTCCCCATCCCTCCCTCATCTCCTTCCTGCCCCCCTCCAAGTCCACTGATGGGGGAGGACCTCCTCCCCTTCCATCTGACCCTAGCTTATCTTGTCTCTTCAGGGCTGGCTGCAATGTCCTCTTCTGGGATCTAGCTAGGCTGCTCCTCCCAGGTGTGTGTGGGGGAGGGTTGAAGAGCCAGCCATTGAGTTCATGACAGAAATAGTCCCTGTTCCCCTTACTAGGGTACCCAGTTAGATACTGAGCTACCATGGGCCACATCTGAGCAGGGGTTCTATCTGCTTTGATTCATTGCTATATAGAGTCTTTCAGAGGCCCTTTTAATTTGGTTACCTTTTAAGTCAGCACAAAACAGGATAATTTGACAGCTTCTATTTGCTTTGGATTTAGTCTCAAAATAATTCAAAAAAATTTTGGGGGAACCTTGTATATGAGCATTATATGCGTGTCTATGTCAGTTCTACCCTCCTTTCCTATTCCAACGACAGTGTCCCTCCTCCTTCTCAGACTCAGGATCCCAGCTTTAATTATTCTTGTTACATGTATATACATGCATGAGTCACTGAGTCCATTTAGTGTTGCCTGCATGTACTTGTCCAGGCTGACCATTTGAGGTTGGGCAACCTATGTTGTCCCTGGAGGAATCAAATTCTCCCTCTTTCAGAAGACATTGGCCACTTGGAGCTCTTCATCTGAGGGGAGGGGGGCACGTGGGATTTCCCTTGTTCACACTGGTACGTTAGCTGGCATTGTCAGAATACCGTTCTTGCTTAGGCAAACATCTTATTGACATTTCATGGTGCATTTTATTGTCATGTCTTTCAGATACTATGTAGCTGCATGTGTCTTAGATCTTTGGCTTTTACAATCTTTCCTTCCCTCTTCCATGATTTTCCCTGATATTAGGCATAGGGGTTGCCTTAGAGTTGGGGCTGGTCACCCCACAGTCACTTATTCTCTGGATTTTGATCAGTTGTGGATCTCTGTACTAGTCTCTATCTGTTGCAAAGAGAAGCTTCTTTGATGAGGGGCAAGACATACACTTATAAGATATAAGAATATTCAGGATATAGTTAGGAATTATATTGGTTCAGGAAAGCGTCAGTGGTAGGTTCTTTCTTAGGGTTTATGATCTCTCCAGCCATGGATAGTTGGCTAGGGTTACAATACCAGGGATGAATTCTGTCCTGTAGTCCGACTAGACAGCTGCCAGCACCCCCAAGGTAAAATGCCACTATTGCAGCAGCATGCATGGACTGCCAGTCCAGTCTCTGTTGTGGCTCACAGCATCACCATAGGGTAGGACTACTGACTGCACTTTTTCCTTGGCAGTGTATATATAGCACCTTCTAATGCTCTGAGAGCCCCTTAGGGAGGAAGTTTCCAGGTCATTTCCAGCTCTATCTGTTGTGTCTGGAGCGTGGGGTCTTTAGCAGTAGGATCTTACCTTCAAATTCTGGAAGGTAGCCAAGGGCAACGGCAATAGCCCGTTTTGTTTGGGGAGAGTCTTGTACTCCGGCCATAATTCAGATCCAAGGCAGCGACAACAGAGCCTGGCAGGGAGAGTGCCTCTGTGCTGAAGGCCTTTGGGTCACCATTCAGCCAGGGCCCAGTGAGGGGTTGGGGTGGCCCGACCTCTGAGAATTTGGCCACATTTCTGGATTGGGAGACTTAGAAGGGCCAGACTGAAAGACGCGTGCTACTACAAGAGCACACTCAGGTTTGTGTCGTCTCTCTGAAGGAGTTTGTCATCCCAACAGGCCACAAAGTCAACCTCAGATATTTAGATATGTGTGAGAGCTGAGTGAAGACTGGCAGACCGTGACCTTGCGTTTGTTTTGCTGCGTGGAACAGACTGCAGTTTTCTTTTGCTTTTCTTAAAGAACAGAAAGAGCCCTGGGGAGCCTCTGGGGCCAGGGGAGCTGCTTTGAATTTCCAGGGCTTGAGAGGAAAAGAGAAAGAACATAAGATGAGAAACTCACCATTGGCTGCATTTTTCTTTGAAAATGATTAAAAACCCTTCGTGGCTGGGAGGATATTCCCAGGGCAGGGCCATTTCTCTGCCACACTGCAAATGCTCCTTTCTGTTTCATCAAACAGACATAAAAGTACTAAAATTAGCATTGGCCTGTGTTCAGTCTCATTTCTTCAGCTTCCTCACCCTGCGCCGCAGGATGAGAGGGTTTTCACTGAAGCTGTGACTCGGTTGTTTCCCTGTTACCAGGCTGGTGTTGGGGCAGCCGGGGCTGGCAGAGCTCTGCTTCTGTGTCACCTGTCACTTCATTTGAGTATTTACTTAGCTGCTGTCACTAGGGGATGAGAAAAGCGCTTGATGAGCACCCACATTTCATTCTCAAATGTAGCACACTCATAAGCAAACAGGGGAAGTGCTTGGAAGCTGCCATCTGCTTGCTTTTCCGACTTGACCTTTGTTGGAATAGTAAGATGCTGCCATCTTGGTGGAGTGTTTTTCTTCCTGATGCGCTGAGTACAGTAGTTGATTAGTGTGTGTGTGTGTGTGTGTGTGTGTGTATGTGTGTGTGTGTGTGTGCATGTGTGTGAGTGTGTGCATGCTCACATGTGTGTTTGAGCTAGATTTTACAATATGTATTTTAAATGTCTCTAATTCTGCTGTTAAATAGCACAATGCTAAGTTACTGCACAATATTGTATCTTACCAGTTCCTCCTTCCTTGTGGCATTTGGCCATCACCCCCACCTGCCACACGGTACAATCACTGGTAAATTGCTTTTTTTCTTTTAACAGTTTCCTGAGTTGTTATTTTAAAGATGAATTAAGGTTAAAAAAAGATTGTTTGCCTTCACTTCTCTGATTATGGTTTTTCCTTTCATGCTGTGAAAACAGCTTTCTGAACTATTTCATGTTCCTTCTGTTTAAAGAATCTCTTTCCATATTTCTTGAAGCACATATTTGAGGAAATCTTTAGCTTTTTCTTTTGCTTTTTGAAGGGTAATTTTGCTGGTCTGTTCTAACTGGTACTCTTTGTGTTTTCAGTATTTCAATGTGCTATCACTCTCCTTTTCTATTTCTTTTCAAATGTATTTTTAGTTGTATATGTTATGGTATGTAGTGTGACCTTTGAGTACACGTATATAAATGTCAGGTATAGTGGCATGTCTTCTTCCAAAGACACATATTGCTTTGTTGTTGTTTGGGACATTCAAAATCTACCACACTAGCTACCAGGAAACATTCCATTTGTTGTCAGTTGTCATCCTGTGGCCATGTGAAAGAGCAGGGGTAGTCATTCTGATATAGCTGCATCCGAGCTCATTTACCAGCTGTTAATCTAGGGAAGGAGAGGGAAAAGGGCGCTCTAGAGGAAGGCACCCAATAGCATTGGCCTTCAGGCAAGGTGCTGTGGGCCAGGGTCTGAAATAAGAAGCTTCAGTTCCCCAGACAAAATGCCGTATCTACTCATACAGTTTCTGAGGGAGAGGTCAGCTCCACATTGCAAGGAAGCGGGCTTAGTTAATATGTAACCTGACCACAACCAGGCTGTCTCTGGATTCCTGGGCAGCATAAAGTTTAGCTCTTGTGAGAACTATGTGGCTTGTTGGCTCTTGGCTGCAGATGTGAGAAAAGTGGGTCTGGTCTATGAGGCTCTTCACACTAGCATCTTGGAGGACTGGTTCTAACACCATCCCCTAGCTTCCTCTCTCCAACGCCCTTCCCAGAATCTAGTCACATTAAGTCTATTCCCTACTTCTCTGAGAGCAACTTTGTCTTTTCCATATAAGTAAGAACAAGCAAAGTTTGTCTTTTTATATACAACTTATTTCTGTACATAATGTTTGCTGCTTCCATCAACATTGCTGGAAGTGAAACAATTTCATTCTTTATTGAATGGGTGTAGAATATTCCATTGTGTATGTAAAACACATTTTGAAAATCTAATGATAATCACCTAGATCGATTTCTTTTCTTGGCTGTGTGCATAGTGCATTAATAAACGCATAAATATGTGTACCTTCAGAGCACTGATCACAGTGCTTGCAGATATAATCTTAGGAGTGGGATGGATAGATCATATGGTGATTTTGTTTCTAGTTTTCTTTTTTTGAGATAAAATGATTCCATTTTTAATGAAAACTAACACATTTGCGAAGAACTAAATAAGTCATCAGTTTTTATAGCATTCTATATATATAT
>JAQQSO010004932.1:0-12406 GCA_028658305.1 Pachyuromys duprasi | reverse complement strand
ACAAAGACCAAACTGAGCAGGGCACAGGGGTCTTGTATGGGACAGTTTCTACAATCAAGAACCATGTGTGGATGTGGGCTGGAACCCCCCCGCATAGATGGGGCCCATGATAGCTCGGTTAGGACTGAAGACCCTATTCAGGGAAACAGGGACTGTTTCAGTCATGATCTTGATGGCTGACTCTTTGACCATCCCCCATAAAAGCCAGGGAGTGTCAGACTGACTAGATCCCAGGGGAAGACATTGCAGCCAGCCCTGAGGAGACAGGATAAGCTGGGGTTGGATGGAAGGGAAGGAGGTCCTCCCCTGTTGGTGGACTTGGTGGGGGCGGGGAGGAGGGAGATGAGGGAGGGAGTGGGAGGGTCGGAGGGAATGAGGGAGGGGGCTACGCCTGGGATTCAAAGTATCTAACCTGTGATTGAGATAAAAATAAATAAATTAAAAAAATGATAAAAAATAAAAAAATAAATAAAATAAAATAAAAGTTTACTTATTTTGATATTGCAGGAACAAAAGACTTTATAAAAATTTTTGTAGTTTCACAAAAAATTTAAATTAAAAAAACTGGATAATTTTATTGAAGAACATTTAAGTTTATAAAGCTATGAGACATTTTATATTAATACGATATTTTATTACAGTGTCTTTATTAATCTGTGATCATGATAAATAGACAAACAAAATATTAAAATTAAGGCTACATCTATGAGCACCAAGTGAAATAAAATACCAGAGACCAAGGCATTCCTACCTTTTGAGGCAACAAGATAGTGACCTAAGAAGTCTGATAAACTGTTTAGAGTAGTGTTTTTAACCTATGGGTAGCTCCCCTTTTGGCATCAAAAATCCCTTTTATAGTGGTAGCCTAGAGTTGCTTGTATGTCGTGTGTTTGCAACTGTCATTCACACCAGCGCCAAAATTGCAATTGTGAAATAACAATGGGAAAAATTTTATGGTTGGGGGTTGCCACAATATTGGGAAAATGTGTTGCAAGGTCACAACATTGGAAACGTTGAGAACCACTGGTTTAGAGAATGTCTCTTCTTACATAAACATTATTGAGGCTAACAGAGATTGATTTAACAATGTATGGCTAACAACCTCAATATTGCCAACATTGTTAAACTGCAGTTATTTTGGTGAACTGAGTCATACAAGAAATTTATATTCTATAATACTATAACACTATCTAAGGACCAAGAAAATTAAGTTGTGAATCTCCCTACGGACTGTGTTATGAAAAGAACTTCAAATCAGAAATTGTTATTTTTCGGCAAGGTGTTAAAATATGATTAATATTTAAATGTTACTGTAATTAACTAAGGTAAAAAGCTTTATTTAGCTTTCTGTATATTTTTCAAGGTATATCCCAAAGCTAGTGATTTAAAACAAGCAAGGGTGGTTTATCCCAGATATACTTAATAAATAATGGTCCTGAAACTTGTCAGAGATCTGCTGATTATGGCATTTTTGATGTTTGAGCTCACTATGACATGGAAACACCCAGATACTAGCATTTGATCCTTAGGTCTCCAGGAATAATGATGACTCCATCTGGATTTTGGTCTTGCTAACCACTGATAAAGACTTCCCCAGATGCCTTGCCTGCTGCCAGTACATGGCCCAAAACCATGGACAAGCATAAAATGAGAGAGTTAATTGTTTAACTTTGCCTAGACAAGGTAAGGTCCACCATCCTTCTCCACAGTAAAGCCTTTTATCTCCTGGGTCTTGTAGCTGAAGATTGATGCTGTCCTGGTATGTCTACCTCCTATGACATGCAGACCACAGGAGCATCAGATGACTCTCATGGTAGTGGACTGGTCTTTTATCAGGTTAATTGATACATAGGCCATTTGGCTTATACTTCCTGCTATAATTTATCCTTCTCTGATCTCTGATGACATTGATAGTTAGGCTAAGTGAAGATTCTTCAACTTGGCAATACCAGGTAACCAGGTCTTTCTCACAAGGATGCAGCCACTTTCTTAGTTCATTTAAAGTTACTAGGTCTCTTATTAAGAGAAAGAAAAGAAAAGTTTGCCTCGCTAACAGGCTTTATATTAAAAGATACATTTTAGATGTAACTGTTCACTAAAACGGCATGCATTGTAATGTGACTGTTATCAATAATTATTATTCATGTCTCTGACAAATGATTAGATGAAAAGAAAACATTCTAAGATATATAAAGGTATGAAGATATAAAAGCTTAACTAAGTTCTAATGTTTTAAGAAAATAACTTGAGATATATAAAATATGAAATGATTTAGATTTATTTGCCCTTCTATGCTATTGTTAGGCATATTTCAAAGGTTCAGAATTTTGAGATTTATCAATGGAGTTCTGATAAGCTGGTATAACACTGACTATTATCTCTGAGTCACAAGGCTGAGATTTTGAATATTCTTTGGTTGTCTAAATAGAGATTTAAATATGATTCTCATTGGGCTAAAAACATATATCTGGCTCTCTGGACAGAGAAAAAATGTTTATTATTTGATCCAAAACAATATACATATATTAATTAATTATAGTTTGTTCACTTTTTATCCTAGCTGTAGCCACCTCCATCAACCCCTCCCAATTCCACCCTCCCTCTTTTATCTCCTCCCATGCCCCTACCCAAGTTCACTGATAGGGGAAGTCATCCTCTCCTTCCTTCTGATCCTAGTCTCTCAGGTCTCATCAGGAGTGGCTGCATTGTCTTTCTCTGTGGCCTGGTAAGGCTGCTCCTCCATCAGGGTGAGGTGATCAAAGAGCAGGCCAATCGGTTCATGTCAGAGACAGTCTCTGTTCCCCTTACTAGGACACCCACTTGGAGACTGAGCTGCTATGGACTACATCTGTGCAGGGGTTCTAAGTTATCTCCATGCATGGATCTTGGTTGGTTTATCAGTCTCAGAAAACACCTCTGGGCCCAGACGTTTTGATTATGTTGTACTCTTTGTGGAGCTCATGTGCCCTTCAGGTCTTACTGTCTCTCCATTCTTTCGGAAGATTCCCTGCACTCTGCCAAAAGTTTGGTTATGAGTCTCAGCATCTGCTTTGATATCCTGCTGTGTAGAGCCTTTGGGGTAGGCTCCTGTCCTATTCCCTGTTTTCTCCCCTTCAGATATCTATCACATTTGCCTTTCTGAATGAGGATTGAGCATCTTACCCAGGGTCCTTCTTCTTGCTTAGCTTCTTTGGGCATACAGATTTTAGTATGTTTATGTAGTATATTATATGCCAAATATCCACTTATCAGTGAGTATGTTGTACCATGTGTGTCTTTATGTTTCTGGGAAACCTCATTGAGGATGATCTTTTCTAGTTCCCACCATTTACCTGCAAATTTCATGATTTCCTTGTTTTTCAATGCTGAGTAGTGTTCCATTGTGTAAATGTACCAAAATTTCAGCATCCATTCTTCAGTTGAGGGACATCTGGGTTGTTTCTAGATTCTGGCTATTGTGAATAAAGCTGCTCTGAACATGGTCGAACAAATGTCATTGTTATATAGTTGAGCATATTTTGGATATTTGCCTAGGGGTGGTATAGCTGGATCTTGAGGAAGTGCTATTCCTAATTTTCTGAGAAGCACCAGATTGATTTTCAAAGTGGTAGTACCAGTTTACATTCCCACCAGCAATGGAATAGGGTTCCCCTTTTCCCACATCCTCACCAACATGCATTATCCTTAATTTTTTTATTTTATTTTAGCCTTTCTGATGGATGCAAGGTGAAATCTCAGGGTCATTTTGATATGCATTTCCCCGATGACTCAGGTTGTTGAACATTTAAGTGTTTCTTTGCCATTCTATGTTCCTCTATTGAGAATTCTCTGTTTAACTCTGTACCCAATTTTTTAATTGGATTACTTGATTTGTTGCTTTTTATCTTCTTGAGTTCTTTATATATTCTGGATAATAACTGTCTCTCATATATAGTGTTGGTGAAGATCCTTTCCCAGTCTGTACACTGTTGTTTTTTTTTTTTTTTTTGCTTTACTGAAATTTTCATTTTCATGTGGTCCCATTTATTGATTTCAAAATTATATTTTTGTCATGGCTCAAAAGCATTAGTCTACACCTATTTTACAATGTGAATTTCAATAAAAATTAATGCTACCATATAATTTTTATATCCTTCTGTAAACTAAAATTTTTATCTAAGATTCAGGAAGTCAAAGATGTCCAAACATTTGGATTCACCTGTCACTGGGAAAGTGGACTCCAGCTATGTGCAACTAAAGTTTTCCTGTGTATTCTTGAGGATGTGATCTATCTGGTCTTGGGATTCCAACCCTTCCCCAATTACTACGACTATACATAATAATTCCAGTGTAAGCTCCTAAATTTTAACTTCTGTCCCTAATATATATTTGTCTCAGCAGATTTCCACTTGACTGACAGCCTCCATACAGGGTTCTCCTAAAGACTGCAAACTGCTGAGCTCTGCACTTTGTAAACAAGTCCAGACTATATGATTGCTCGCTGTCTCTTCAGCTGGGTCAACTAAGCCAGATGCTTCTAATGAATACTTCATTGTCCAGCTTTTGACTAGCGTTTCAGTCTCCCTGGGCCCTGACAATGACACTCTAGTTTCAGTTGGAAGTAATTACAGATGCTAAACAAAACGAAACTCCCTGGCATAAGGGACAAAACAGCGACCTATATTGCCAATTGGCATACAAGGAAAATGGGCCCAGATTACCAACAGGTAGAGCCATTAACTGGAAGAGTTCTACAATATGGTAGAGCATTTGGCTTGCTTTTTGAAAAAAAAAAAGAGGTATTTTATGACTTTAAGAAAAAACATTGTTTCATGGAATTAGAATATGGCTATAGCAAAAAAAGAAAACATTACAAAAAGAAAGTACCTGAGATGAAATAACTGTAACTAATGCCCTGTTCATTTTCAGGCTCTTCCTACATAATAACTCTTAGGCCATCCATCAGAGAGCCCTTTTGCCCCTCTGCTTCTGCTAAAATTACTGTTGGCCCTTGTAACATTGATGTCTAAACTAGATGATAATTCCTACAGTGAAGCACATGGTTATTGGATCCCAATATAAGCAGGTACCCACCACAGAGTCAGTAATTTAGCCCACGGTACAAATCAAAGCAGAAACATGAGAGCCAAAGTTACTCTGTTAGCCCCACATACCCAAGTACTAGGTTACATGCTGGAATGCTGGAAGTTGTAGTCTTGGGAAATAGCAAGCCTCATATGTTTTCCTCCCGTAAACAAGTTGGTTTGATCCATCTGCACTCAGTGTGCTTGATCATATATGGGTGTGATAGGAAGGTAGGAAATATGTCAGTATGTATGTTTGCCCTTGATTAAACCAAATAGGAAATGTAAAGAATTATGGGTTTTTACCTTAAAAAGTACATAGAAATGTGGCTCATTGATACTTGCTGGGTCCCCAGGAGTGAACTTGACCAGACTCCATGTTCCTGGTCAGTGCTTAAAGACGCTTGCTTCAAATTTAGCTCAAAATTGTGGAATTAGTATTTCCCTTGTAAATCTCAGGATTAAGACATGTATTTGATAAAAATAAATTTGATGACTAGGGAGATAGCTTCACAGATAAGGTGATTTGGTGCCATGGAGTTAGGATCCCTAGCATTCACCTAAAAAGTCAGTTTAGTGGTATATACTAGCAGCAATTTTATCACGCTGAGAGGCAGAGCCAGGTAAACTCCAGGGTCTTACTGGCCAGCCAGTTTAACTGAAAAGCCAAATTCTATAAGAGACACAACCTCCCAAAATAAAAAGAAGTAATTGAGTATGAAATCATCATATGAGCTTTGAGATTTGCACACAAATCTGTAAAGGCAAATGCACTCAACTGTGGGCATAAACATTTTTCATATATATATATGTGGGTGTGTGATATATATACATATATCACATAAATAAACATGTATTTTGTAAACATGTGTTTTGTGGATTGGTAACGTAGACATTAAAAAAAGGACAAATTTAAACAGTGAAATGTTATCTCACCACCTCAAACTTGCTATAATCAAAGCAACATACACCAAGAGTTAATGTATAGCACGACAAATTTATATATTACAAGTGAAAATACAAAAAGATGCATAGAGTCACTTTGAAAGAAAAACATTTCACGGTTTTGTAAAAACATACATATCATGCAACACAAGTCTACCTTCAATTATTCATTCAGGAGAAACGCAAACGTATGTTTACATACGGAAATTATATAACTGTTCCTCCTGTATTATTCAGAACACCTGTGACAGTACAGACACCCCAGCTTTCCCTTGTCAGAAGAATAAAACAGAAGGCAGTGCAGCCATAAAACAGAATAATGTTCATCAAGGAAAAGTAATGCAATATTTATATAAAATACAATATAGATGAGCTTTAAAAATGTTTCACTAAGAAAAAGAAACAGACATAAGAGAGAATATGTCAAATAGTTTTCTATTAAATGTCTGTGAAAGGCAAACTTGTAAGAAGAGAAGTAGTTAAGCATTGCTTGATGCTTGAGGCAACAACTCTCTGAGAGACTCCTAAGAGGAATGACAACCCTCTTTGAGGTCATTAACATGTTGAAAAATCACATAGCATGCATAACTCAGTAAGTTTGCACAAAACAAACAAACAAACAACAACAACAAAAATCCACTTTGAATTACATACTTACATCATTTCATGGTACAAAAATTAAACCACAATAAAACTGGTAAAAAGAGATAGATAAAAATTTTGGTCAGTTACATCCTCTTGAGCTTAATGGCTATGAACATGATAGGTTTTTGCCTATAAATTTTACATTTATAAAATAGTTACTTGATTTGCCCAGGAACAAGGAAAAATAAGCTTTATGAAATCACACTCATAAGTTGGATCTTAAATTCTCAAAGAACATCAAATTGAAACACTGAATCATTATAATGTCCAAAATATTTAACTTCATTATTCTTTTCATTTAAAATAAATTATAGTGTCAATATGATTAAGGTCACTTCATAGTACTCTTTTAAAAATTTATTTATTTTCCTTAATTACCATTTATTCAGTTTGTATCCCAGCTGTAGCCACCTCCCTCATCCCCTCCCAATTCTAGCCCTTCCCTTTTCTCCTCCCATGCCCCTCCCCAAGTCCACTGATAGGGAAGGTCCTCCTCACCTTCTTTCTGACCCTAGCTTATCAGGTCTCCTCAGGACTGGCTGAATTGTCCTCCACTGTGGCCTGGTAAGGCTGCACCCCCTTCAGGGCGAGGTGATCAAAGTGCCAGACACTGAGTTCATGTCAGAGACTGTTCCTGTTCCCATTTCTAGGAAACCCACTTGGACACTGAGCTGTCATGGGCTACATCTGTGCAGGAGTTCTAGGTTATCTCCATGTATGGTCCTTCGTTGGAGTATCAGTCTCAGAAAAGACCCTTGGGCCCAGATATTTTGGCTTTGCTGCTCTCCTTGTTGAGCTCCTGTCCCCTCCAGGTCTTTCTATCTCCCACTTCTTTTATAAGATTCCCTGCACTCTGCCCAAAGTTTGGCTATGAATCTCAGCATCTGCTGAGATACCCTGCTGGGTGGAGTCTTTCAGAGGTCCTCTGTGGTAGGCTGCTGTCTTGTTCCCTGTCTGTTGAATTTGCCTTTTTGAATGAGGACAAATCATCTTACCCAGGGTCCTCCTTCTTGCTTATCTTCTTTAGGTGTACAGATTTTAATATTTTTATCCTACAATATGCTACTATTATACTATCCCTCTCCAGAACCCTGTGTGCCATGCAAAACTAGAGTCTAGTACCTTTACCAAGCCACAGGCAACCACCATTCCGAATTACTTCTATGGCTTTGACAACTCTAGAGACTTCATATAACTGGAATCACATGAAAGAATTTGTCCTCCTATGATTGGGGTTTATCTTCTCTAATGAAATTTCTTTCTTGAATGTCTTCAAATTTGATAGGTTAATACACATAAGGTTCCCTTTAATGTTGAGCAATATTTTCTTTAATATATACATTATATTTTATTTATACATTCAGCTGTCTATACAGCTTGAATTATTGTTCTCCATTAGCTATTGTGAATAAACAGCTATGATTATGGGTGAGAAAATTCTTCTTTAGAACCCTGCTTTAAATTATTTTTAATGGGAAGTCAGAATTGGAACTGCTGGACCACATTCTAACCCTATTTTTGTTATTTTGAGGAGCCATAGAGACCGTATCATCCTACATTCTCATCAACAGTACATGTGTTCCATTTTTTCCAATTTTGGCACACATCTCTTATTTGTGCTAACATCTCTTATTTATATTATTTTAAATTATATTCTTTTTTATTGTTATAGGACAATATCCCATTGTGGTTTGGGTTTGCATTTCCATGAAGACTAATGATGCAGAACACCTTTTCATGTGTACATTGGCCATTTGTGCATACTTTAGAGGAAACTCTTACTAAAACTTTTTCCCCCATTATTAAACTGGGTTGCTGCTATTAACATCAGGGAATTTCTATCCATTTTGGAGACCAACTATTGTCAGATAGACAATTGGAAGATATTCTTCCTCACTAGATGGGTTGCCTTCTCACTTTTAATTATGACTCTTGATGCACAGAAGGTTTTAATTTAAGGTAGTCTAATTTAGCTAATTTTATATTTTTAGCCTATGCTTTTGGTGCACTATCCAAGAATTCATCGCCAAAGCCATTCATTTGCTTGTAACAAAATCTGTCTTCTAACACATAGAAGATGATTTGCAATGTAAAACAATTGGACAGCCTGAATTAATTTTGTCACTCAGAACATAGGATATTAAAAACTGATAAAAGTAAAATAAATAATCACACACTAAACTGAAATTCAATGACTTTAATGTAATACAAACCTTAGAAATGTGTATTTAAAATCATTGCAGCAACCTCTTATTAAAATAAATCTCAAAGACATTTTAGAAACTGAATCTCTTCTCTTAAATCAACATGAAGCAAAATGGGAGCTCAGGATGATGTCAGGCAAAGGCCACAGGCGCTGTAAATGAAGTGCCAAGTAGTAGATTTTTTTTCCATCCAGAACTTCCTTTAGGAGTGGCAAGGTTTGCAGAGTACATTTTAAGTAGCAAGCTTGTTCAAAAACTCTAAGAACAAGTGTCTTTGGGGATATGAATACCATTTATCTACCTCCCTTAGATCCTTTCTTGATGTGGATCCACAGGGAAAACAAGCAGGCCAAAGCAAGCCACAAAAGTTGTACATGCAGGAGAGGAAGGATCAAAGTGCTGTATTTATTTATATATTTATTTTTAACAAAGGGTGGTTATAAAAAGCAGCAGAGAAAAAGATTCAAACTTTCTCCACATTACTTTGAAAACAACAAAAGAATGATTCAATGCAACCAGCTGATAAAAAACCTAAGTGAGGAGGAGATGGGAAAATAAATAAATAAATAAATAAATAAGAGTGTAGTTATGAGACCATCTACTTCAGGACCTGCGCTGTATATTTTCTAGTGTTCTCTTTGTATACTTTCTAGGCTAAGAAGATATTCAAGAATATCTCAATTGTTTCATGCCTGGAGTGTATTACTAAGTCCTACTTAATACAAGAGTTTGAGATAGCAGTTCTTTTTATCTAACGTAGTTTTTTTTTTTTTTTTTCATTTAGTGAGCACATACAAGAAGTAAAACAGTGGTTTCATAAATGTTACAAACAATAGTTCGTTTAAAGTTTTAGAAATCTGTATTTAATTTCTCATTTTTTTCTTTATATAAAGTAGAAAGCATCTATTGACTGGTATTTTGAAGAAACCATTTTTATGAGTTATGTGTGGTATTTAAAACAGCATTAAAGTGGGAGTGGGTATATCTCTGACTCTTTTGCCTGCTCTTGGGACTCTTCTTCCTACTGGGTCGCATTCCTTGTTTTAGCCTAAATATGATGGTTTTCACCTCGTCTTGTTGCATCTTGTTTTTGAAATAATTGCATTTGTTATTTGTTATAAATTAAAACATTTTTATTCTTAATTCCTACTGTCAAATCAAAACACTGTATTTCCTTTCAATTCATATGTATCACACACTGCACTAGTTCAATGAACCATGAAAAAAACAGTGTGGCTCTCCTATTATTGAGATGAAACCAAGTTACGATACTTGATAAAGTTGTTGATTTATTTATATGAAGACTGTAGCTAGTGCTTATTAGGATGAATTCTAGCAGACATGTTGAAGCTACTGTCAATTTTAATTTTTTATTTTCAATGATTCTAATTATTATAAGTATTGAATTCTTTATCTCAAGAAGTCAGTTAATAAGCTCTATTCAACAAACCAAAATCTCATCAGCTTGAACAACATTCATATATTCTTCCTTTCTTACAGATGAGCATGCATACATTTCTGTGCCATTTCTTTTCATTTCTACTTTTAGTACCAAGAGGCTATCCCCTTGGTATTAAATGGGACTTAGGACTAAATGTTTTTCAACTGAAGTTTGGTTATTCTTTGGACCACATCTATTTCCATTTATGAAAAATATGAAAAAATTTCCATACCATATTTGCTGTGACATACTTTATTAAATTTTTATATAAAATGTCCTGATGTGAGTGACTATATATCCACTTCTTTATTTTTTATAGATTTATTTTTACTACTCTTTGATTAAGTGTATGTCTGGGTGTCTGAGTGTGGATGTGCACATGCAAGTTCCGGTGATTGTTGTGGTAAGAAGACAGTGTCAGCATTCTTGGAGCTGGAGTTACAAGAAGTAACTCTGATGTAGGTGTTTGGAACTTAGGTTAGGTCCTCTGGGAGGACTAGTGTGTGCCTTAAGGACTCATCTGACTCTGCAGCTACTATACATGTTTGTCTTGGGATAAACAATTTCATTTTCTAAATGATCTTCCGTTTCTTAGTTGCTGATTATTGACAGTCACATTGTTGGTAGTTCTGAGATAAAGAAAGTCTTTAAATCACACATGAAGAATAAATTTAACTTTTAATTAAATGTTCTATTTTCAAAGCGCTCAGTAAATCTACAATTAGATAGAACTATCTAAAGGAAATATTTTCTGAATAAATTGGTCCTCATGACACACTAAGATGTCCCTGCTTAAATAATTTTTCCTGTTGACAAGGTTTTATAAATCTCTACATTTCCTTAATCTCTGATTGTTTTTATAAGTAGTGTTTATATAATAACAAATAAAAACTGAAATCATTCATAAACAATAGGAAAATCTTTTGTATTTTCATCAATAGGAAGAAAGTCTTACTAATGAAAAAAAGAAAAAAGCCTAAACTGATCATATGAAAAAGAAACATTTAATTTTCATGATTTGGCAGATAGTAAAATGCTCTTCGCTGGATTATTTTAGCATTCATTTTAAAATACAGACATATTATAACATGGCAAAATAGATTATAACATATCAGCTTGCTGTAAAAATCAACCATGAAAATCATTGCTTGATTTCTTCTTCAGGTAGCTTGTTGTGTTTTTCAGTGTGTTGTTTTATTTTTCCATGAACCACAGAGAAAAAGCACATATGCATTGAAGCGTAAGGTTTGGTTTCATTGTCATCATCTATGC
This sequence comes from Pachyuromys duprasi, assembly GCA_028658305.1. NCBI lineage: Eukaryota > Metazoa > Chordata > Mammalia > Rodentia > Muridae > Pachyuromys > Pachyuromys duprasi. The sequence continues at coordinate 836 of JAQQSO010004932.1, read as the reverse complement.
TTTGCATACAACAAATGTTATTAAAGGCCATAAAATTTTACAGCCATGGTATTGGGCTCAGTGACCTGCCTCAGTAGGGAATTCAACAGATTGGCTTTTTGAAAGAGGGCTTATTTTTTTTTCCCTTCAAATTTATAAGATCATTCTATCTTAACTAATCTACCTTAAGTGAAACTAAAATATTTTTATTGTGTCACTTCCTCCAGTGCAATTATTAAATCTTGCTTAAAGTAATGATTTGTTTTACATAAGCTATTTTATAAAAATAGATTTCTGAGGATCCAAAATGGCTGCCCCAGGAGGACACTGTGTCTGAGGAGCAGGACAGTAGTGTAGGCACAGTGACTGGGAGACTGAGATCTCAGACCTAAAACACCAGCTTTTCCAACTGCCAGGTGAGCAGAATTCCTACTGTGGGGAAATCAAGTGGAAAAGTCCAAGGGACACCCAGCTATTCCCAGGAAAACTCTGGAGGGAGACAGGCTGCACACAGCCGGGCTGGGCACCTAAGCCGCCACTTTGGGCTGGGGCACACAGTACCCTGGACAGACTGAGTTTTACCCATATACTGTGGGCTACACAGGTCAGACCCACACCCCTAGGCACACCCAGCCACCACCCTGGATTGGTACTCATAGTATCAGGTCCAGACTGAGTTGCCCCAAATACCATCTCAGACCGTGGTGCACAGCCCCTGACCCAGTAGGAGGCACCAAGACTCCAGTCCAGAAGAGAGGCTTTAGCAGCAAGCTCAGGGCAGAGCTCGGAGCCTCCTGACCAGAGCAGCACCCCCAGCGGTCATATCAAAGGGGGACACGCAGCCTCTGGCACAGAGC
>JAQQSO010004931.1:0-12408 GCA_028658305.1 Pachyuromys duprasi | reverse complement strand
TCCACTTATAAGTGACTATATATCCTGGGTGTGGAGTACTTCACTCCAAATGATTTTTTTCTAGTTTCATTCATCTGCTTGTAAATTTCATGATACAATTGTTTTTAACTACTGACTAATACTTCGTTATGTAAACATACCAAATTTTCTTTATCCATTCTTCTGGTGTGGGACATCTATATTGTTTCCAGGTTCTGGTTGCTATGATTAAAGCTGCAAAGAGCATGGATGAGCAAGTGTCCTGTCCTCTGGGTATATGCTCAAGAGTGATATACATGGGTCTTGAGGTAGACTGATGTTCAATTTTCTGAGGAACTGCCATATTGATTTCAGTAGTGGCTGTACAATTTTGCACTCCCGTCAGCAATGTCTGGAGTATCCCCCCTGTTCCATCTCCTCACCAGCATGAGCTGTCACTCGTGTTTTTTATATTAGCCACTCTGATAGGTGTAAGATGGAATCTCACAGTAGTTTGGATTTGCATTTCCCTGATAGCTAAGGATATTGAACATTTATTTAAGGGTTTCTCAGCCATTTGAGATTCCTCTTCTGAGAATTCTCAGCTTAGATCTGTACCTTGTTTCTAAATTAGATTATTTGGGGTGTCTTGATATCTGGTTTCTTGAATTCTTTATATATTTTAGATATTAGTCCTCTCTCTGATGTGGAGTTGGTAAACTTTTTTCTCCCGTTCTGTAAGCTACCGCTTTCCTATTGACGGTGTCCTTTCCTTTACAGAAACTTTTCATGAGGTCCTATTTACTAATTGTTAACCATAGTGCCTTTGTGATCAGTGTTCTGTTCAGGAAGTTGTCTCCTGTGCCTTTGCATTCCAGGGAATCCCCCACTTTCTCTTTTATCAAGTTCAGTGCATCTGGTTTTATGTTGAGGCATTTGATCCACATGGACTATGGTTTCCTGCAGGATGATAAGTATGGACCTATTTGGATTCTTCTACATGCAGACATCCACTTTGACCAGCAACATATGTTGATGACGCTTTCTTTTCTCCCGTGTGTGTTTCTGGCTTCTTTATCAAAAATCAAGTGTCTTTATGTGTATGGATTTTTGTATGTGTCTTCAATTAAATTCTATCAACAATATGTCTGTTTTTAAGCCTATACCATGTGGTTTTAATTACTATAATTCTATAGTACAACCTGAAACCAGGAATGGTGACACCTTCCAGAAGTTCTTTTATTGTTCAGGATTGTTTTAATTATCCTGTTGTTGGTTTGTTTGCTTTGCCACATGAAGTTGAAGCCTGGTGTGGTAGCATACGCCTTTAATCCCAGCACTCAGGGAGACAGAGGCGGGCAGAGCTCTGTGAGTTGGAGGCCAGTATGGTTTATAAAGTGAGTCCAGAACAACCAGGACTACACAGAGAAAAAAACTAAAAAAAAAAAAAAAAAAAAAAAAAACCTACAAACAAAACCAAAAAAATCCCTTCCATATGAAGCAGAGAAGTTGAGAAGTTTTCTTTCAGGCTTTGTAAGAATAGTGTTGGAATTTTGATGAGGATTGCATTGATTCTGTGAATTGCTTTTGGTAGGATTACCATTTTTACTATGGTAATCTTACCAATCCATGAGTATGGAAGATCTTCCCATCTTCTAATATCTTCTTCAATTTCCTTCTTCAAAGACCTGAAGTTTTAATCATTGCTTGGTTAGAGTTACTCCCAAGATATTTTATATTATTTGAAGCTAGTGTGGAAGGTGTTGTTTTCCTAGTTTCTTTTTTAGTCCACTTGTCATGTGTATATATGATAGCTATTGATTTTTTTTAGTTAATAATGATAGTTTAAATTCTTCCTTTCTAATTTGTATCCCCGTGATCTTCTTCAGCTGTTTTACTGACCAAGGTAAACTTCAAGTGCTATATTGAATAGATAAGGAGAGAGTGGACAACCTTGTCTTGTTCCTGATTTTAGTGGAATTGCTTTGAGTTTCTTTCCATTTAATTTGATGTTGGCTGTAGGATTGTTGTAATTTGTCTTTATTGTGTTCAGGTATGTTCTTTGTATCCCTGACCTCTCTAGGACTCTAATTAGGATATTAGATTTTATTAAATGCCTTTTCTCCATCTGATGAAGTAGTCATGTTTTTTTCTTTCAGTTTATTTATATGGTAAATTACAATCACTGATTATCAGATATTGAACAATCCCTGCATATTTGAGAAGATGCCTACTTGAGGGTGGTGGATAATCTTTTAGTGTGTTCTTGAATTTAGCTTGCATGTATTTCACTTTTTTGCATCTATGTTTGTGAGGAAAATTGTCTGCACTTCCTTTCTTTGTTGAATCTATGTGATATGGTTTGGTATCAGGGTAACTGTGGCCTCATAAAATGAATTGGCCAGTGTCCCTTCTGTTTCTAGATTGTAGAAACATTTGAGCAGTATTGGTGTTAACTCTTTTGGAGGCATCTTCTTTCTTAAATACTCTTTTTGCTGTGGATCTGTTCCTCATCCACCCACAGAATTTATTGCTGACACATTCCATTATGTTCTTGACTACCTTTCACCTGTAATACTATAGTTATAGTTCTCTGAAGGTACAGAAGCAGATGTTCCTTATCTTATCTTAAAGGAACACTTGAGATAAATAAATGTGAACAGGAAATATCATAAGCTGAAAATGTGTTTAATGGAGCAAGCCAACCCCAAATCGTAGCTTACCCTAACTTGAACAGATTTGTCCTAGCCTTCAGTTACATAGACAGATGCAGCTAACCTAACCCAACAATTTCTGTTCATTTAAGTGTTGAGGTTCTCTACGAACATGTTTGATGGTGTACGTAAAAGTAAAAATTTAGAACAGTCACATGGCGACATTTGCACTATCATACAGTTATAAGATAGTTATCTGAAACCATGCCCATGTGTGTGTGTGTGTGTGTGTGTGTGTGTATGTGCGTGTGTGCACATGCATGCATGTGTGCAGATTAATAGATTATACCGTGTAAATATTATGCAGTTCTGGTAGGTTGATCAAACAAAAGTTATTTAAATCGATATGTTTTTAATATTTGGAAAGAGGACATTGTCAGGAGTCACTTGTGTGATGACAATTAATTAAATAAAAAATCACTATCAAACTTTAGGCTAAACAATCAAACAAACAGTGTTATTTAAAAAGAAAAGTAAATTAAAAGCACCAAGCATAACAGACCAAAAAAACCTGGGCACAGGGGTCTTTTTTTGAGACTGATTCTCCAACCACAGACCATGCATGAAGATAACCTAGAACCCTGCACAGATGTAGCCCATGGCAGTTCAGTGTCCAAGTGGGTTTCCTAGTAATGGGAATAGGAACTGTCTTTAACATGAACTCAGTGGTTAGCTCTTTGATCATCTCCCCCTGTGGGGGGGGGCAGCATTACCAAGCCAATGCCACAGAGGAAGACAATGCAGCCAGTCTTGATGAGACTGGAGAAGAATAGGGTCAGAGAAAAGGATAAGAGGACCTCCCTTATCAGTGGACTTGGGGAGGGGCACAGGAGGAGTTGAGGGAGGGATTATGGTATTGGGAAGGGATGGGGAAAGGCTACAGCTGGGATACAAAGTGAATAAACTGTAATTAATAAAAAATAAATAAGTTTTTTAAAAAGTAAAATAAAACAGGCATACAAAGCACTGCATACTCAAAACACAAAGACATATTATTTTCCTCAGAAACGCTACAGATAACTACATGATTATTGTTTAAAACCAGTGAATAAAAATGACCTAAAACACATTAGTTAATGCAATAATAAATTATGGTAAATAATTTAGAATAAAATATGGAGGTTAAAAGGGAATGGTGGCAAGTTCCAGAAGCATTCCAACACAGAGCTGCATGTAAACGGCTGAGGGAAAGTGGGCTCAAGACAAAATGAAAACAGTTTTAGTTGAAAGAATATGAATAATGTAAAAATTATTCATTATTAATCTGTTAGTTCTGAAATTCCTCAGTAACGACAGAAAATCAGAAAGTGAATGAGAGCTAAAAGCACAAGATGAAGTAAAATTGTGTTAATTTCCTTATCTTCAGCAAGGGATTATGACATTTCCCCTCTCCTTGGGTAAGATAACTTTTGTCCTGTGCTTGTGAGACTTCAGTGAACACTAAGTGAAGGAGGGCACTCATCGAAAGAGCTCAGTATGTTTTCCATGGGTTTGATCTCAGTAAACACTAGCTCATCTACACAAGAAGCTACTGAGTGTTTAGTAGAAGTACAAGCCAAATGCTACCCAAGCAAGGTGCACAAACCTGCCATTCCAACACGTAGAAAGAAATTTGTTTGAGGAAAGGCCTGAACTTTGTTTCAAGACAAAGAAAGAAAAAATGAGAAAGAGACCTGGAATTTGTTAATAAATAAATAAACAAAAATCAAATGTATGGATAGCAATTTACAAGAACAAACAATAGCAAATAAAATATCATAGGCAAATGAATGGCGAACAACCAAAAAACAAATAAAAAGATTATACTAAGAAAACATGAAATAAAAGTAGACATGTGCTGAGGGGTTGTACTTAACTGAAATTCTCATTTTGAATAATATGAATAACAATAAAGAACTGCCTAGTTTTTAATTTTTAATTCTTGAGAGTATAATATAATTATACAATAAGATGTGATCAAATCCATGCCCTCTTTCTTCATTCCAGTCCCCACATATCCAACAATCAGTCTATTCCAATCTCATGTCATTTTTCTTGCTTTCTTTTCTTTCATTCTTTTTCTTTCTTTCTTTATTCTCTCTCTCTCTCTCTCTCTCTCTCTCTCTCTCTCTCTCTCTCTCTCTCTCTCTCTCTCTCTCTCTCTCTCTCTCTCTCTCTCTGATAAACCTACTAAGTCCAGATTGGGCTATCTATATGAGTGTGCTTATGGGTCTAACCAATGAGGCATGGGAAACTCCCAATAGCCACATCTTCAAGAAAGACTGATTACCTAGCACCATCATGGACTATAAGCTCCTCAATAAAGGGGTAGCCTGAAGAGCACTTTTGCACTCTATGCTGTAATTTTGACTAGCTTGATTTTATGCAGGTCTTGTTCATGAGTTCAAAAGACAGTTTCTCACCATTTAAATTCCTTTTACCTCCCCTTCTGGGATGTTTCCTGAGCCATGGGCAAAGGAGAGAAAAAGTTCCAACTTCGGGCTGAGCATCAAGAACCACAGGTTTTCTCCATCTCTTTCTTCTGCCATCATATGAGGACTCCAGTCACAGACAGGCAGCAGGCTGGATATCAACCACATTTCCAGAGTTCGTATCCAGATGTGATGTGTGATAAGGTGAAGCAAGTGTAAGATGGCCTTTTCTGTTGCTTTCCTAAGAATATCAAAAGATCTACAAGTCTTTCACTTTCTCAGTGTTTTGTCTGTAATTGTGTTCCATGTCCGTTCTACAGCTAAACACTGGTACAAAATGGGACTAGGGTTACATTTGAATCAAGAGCTTGTATGAGTCAATTCCTCCTCATATACTTAAGAAGATCCCTGAAATTGCTGGGCTCCCTTTGACAAAGCAGGAGACACAAATGCAGCCCATGGAAAAATGATGTCCACTGTAAGCACCCATTCAGAAAACTCACCGTAAGTGTGATTGGCTCCCTCATTAATAGGCAAAGGCTTTTTATGTTTGGTTAAAAAACAAAACACAAATATGGTGTCCAGGGCAAAGTGGTGAAGACAGAGTTTGGGTAGAGCAATGACAGGGTCAAACAAGGTGTCACCAATGACCTCGAAGTCTTAGGATCCACCACCTGTGACCTCTATGTCCATCCTTCTGTGAGTTATGGTCTAGAAGCTCACACCCCCATAGGTGCACATGCTGCCTTGCCAAATTTCTTCTATGTTCATAGGGTAAGAGGTCAAGGAGAAGGTCTGAGAGAAAGTGATGTACCACCTGACCTCATCCATGCTGCCTCGAGCCTTGGCCCAGGCCATATGTACAGGACATCTTAATGGCCAAAGCCTCCATAACAGTGCAATGGCAACAGCCTACAAGTATGTAAATGTACCGGAGTTTGAAATGGACATAAAGTCTATGACTGACCGTCACTGAGTGACTGACTCTGATGTGGACAGAATTCTTCCAAGGACTGCCACCATCAACTACCCATATGAGGTGTCACTGAATCAATGCTTTCCTGGGGAGCATGCACTACTCCACTACCCGTATGAGGAGGAAGGCTGCATAGCCTGCAAGCTCTGTGAGGCCACCTGTCCTGCACAAGTCATCACCATTGAGGTTGAGCCAAGAGCTTCTGGCAGCTGCTGGACCACACACTATGAAATCAACTTGACCAAGTTTATCTACTGCAGTTTCTACCAGGAGGCCTGCCTTGTTGATGCCATTGTGGAGGGCCCCAACTTTGATTCTCTACTAAGACACATGAGGAATTGCTGTACAACAAGGAGAAGCTACTCAACAGCAGCAACAAGTGGGAGGTGGAAATCACTGCCAACATCTAGGTTGACTACCTCTACTGGTGTTCTGGCCACCAGTGACCCGGGACACCTGGCTCAGCTTTGTGAACCCTGTGTCTCATAAAGAAACTATGATCCCAAAAATAAATTTAATAAAAAGCAAGCTATAATTTAAACAGGGTCAGGAATAAAGGATAAATGCTTAGCCAACATGTATGCACACCAAAAAAGAAACTGGAATGGAGACCGTAAACAATGCACTAAATACTCCAGGGGTGTTCATATGGATTAGGAGAATGATCTACAATTAAGATTGATACACACATTCTTTATCCACACATCAAAGCAAAATCCCTGACAAACAAGAGAAGACTGAGAATCACAGAATATCTGTTGGTAGTTCTCCCAGGTTTTGGCTGGTCGTATTGTCAAAAATGTAGAAAATGCTAATATAATTAATACTCCAAATTTAAATTCCTTCTAAATGGATCAGTCCCATGTGCTCCAGCTATGAGCACTGTGAGCACCCACTTGCACAGGCAGGCATATGCTTCCTCTAAGTGCCTTCCCCATGTTTCTTGCAGTCCAAGGGCTCTTCATATGCACAGCTTTTTTACCAAAGCAAGGACCTGACCCAAGATCCTGAGCATCTCCTCAGGAATTCTTCAGCTACATAGCTGCCATCTTCTTGCAGATTCACTTAAGATGTATCTGTTGGCCTGCCACCTGCCATAGCTGAAGCCTGATTTACTTCTGTGGATAGATGTCTCAAGAGACATTTCTCTTGAGCTCCATAGTCTTGAGCAGAAGACAAGATAGACAAAACAAGAGAGTTAATTAAAAGGGAAGGAGCAAGCCATTACCCTTCCAACAGCGGCCTCACACTCAGTCCCCAGAGTCCCTCTACCTACCCCTGCTTCACAGCTCTTGCTCTGTCCCTGTGAGTCACCTTCCTACCACCTTGAGCTTAGGCATTCCTTCCAAAGTTAATGTTGGTGTCCCAGCCTTGAGTCCTGTCCCAAGTGTTGACTGAGAGTGCAGGTGTGAATAAGCCTCAGATGGGCCCAATCCCTTCTAGCACAGCTGCTCCGCAGAGGTCTATCTTGAGTCTGTCTTCTACATCCTCAAGGCCAAATTTTATACCGGATCCAGTTGCAGACATGTCTCTCACACTAGATGCCAGAGCCCTGGAAAAAGCATCATATATTAAGCCATGATGTAAATCTGAATAAACAAGAAGGAAGAAGATACAACTGCCTAAAAAACTTAAAGCTTTTTTAAACAGTACGGTTAAACCCTTTTAAATGACTGTTTAAAAGTTATAATAGTAGAAATGTGTAAAACTTTTCTGTTACTAAATGCTTTCCATGTTATACTTTGGATGTTAGTTGCCTACAAATTATTAAATACACAAACAAGTGGACAGGAACCAAAGAGATGGCTCAGTAGTTCAGAATGCATACTGCTCATAGAGAGAACAAGATCTGATTGACCTCGTCTAGCCTTTTTCGCGTGCTGGACTCACATGTACAAATGCACACTGAGATGCACACATATACACATAATTTAACATAACTTTAGTTCTTTTCTGAATGAAAAGAATAAATGAACAAATCATCAGAAGAATGGTTATCAGAAGAAAAATAAGGTAAACAAAAAGAAAGATTATCTTTTAAATTCATTTAAAGCTATAAATTACATATGAAAAAATAAAATATTTTAGAAATAGGTCATTGGAAGAAAGAGCCAAATACCTATGTAGCTTTTTTAAAAATGTGTTAATAGTAAAACATACAATAATTAAAAATGAGGAAGCAAGATTATGCAGAAGCTCTTCTTTAAAAAATACAAGGTAAAATGAGTACCTTTTAAATCTTTAAGTAAAATTAAATTCATCAAAACTTTACAAGAGAAAGATTATCTGAACTAATCAAAAACACCAAAAAAAATTCCAAACTGTAAATATTTATCATCTCATAAATGTCGCAGATGAATATGCAAGTTCTCAGAAACTCTCAAGGAATAAATAACTCCTTCATTAAGTAAAATATACCAAAATTTACTTATTTTGTTTATGAGACAAGGTCTCCTTACATACACTTGGCTGTCTGGCAGTCATAGAGATTCACCTCTTTCTGCTTCCCAAGTTCTAAGATTAAAAGTGTGCACCGCCAGGTCCAGCATCAAAGCCCATCTCAATATACTATTTCTAAGTTGTTCTTCATAACACTAGTATTTAAAATTGTTGGAGAGTCTTAGCATCTACTTAAATTCACTGCTGAATGGAGTTTCTCAGAGAATAGCTATGACAGGCTCCCATCATGTATGTCATCAGGAGAAGCACAGTAGATCTTGTAGAAGCATGGGTAGAAGAATTGAAGGATCCAGACAGGACAGGAGCTTCACAAGAAGACCAACAGAGCCAACAAACCAAGAAACAGGGGTTTTGCGGATACTGAAGCACCAACTAAGGACCATGCATAGACTGAATCTGGGCCCCCTACACAGGTGTAGCCGATGGGCAGCTTGGGCTTTATGTGGGTCATCTAGTAAAGTTGTGGGGGCTTGTCTTTGACACAGATCCTGTTGTATGATTTTTGATTACTAACCCTGTTAGGGCTGTCTCCCAAGGCCACAAGGGAAGAGGATTACCTCAGTCCTGATGCAACTTGATGTGCTGAGATGGGTTGGAGGGGTGAAATCCCCTTTGCTGTGTAGGAGGTGAAGAGAGTGTAGGAAGAAAAGGGAGGGTGGGACTGAGAGGAGAGGAGGCAGGGGGCTATAACAGGGGTATAAAGTGAATACAAAAATACATTCATTGAAAATAAAATAATAAAAATGGTAGAGAAAGCATACACGTGTGTTGCAGACACTCAGACATACATTTACACAAATCTCCAGATCCAAGTCATGATAATACAAACCAAAAATCCCAACTATGATATCAATGCAAAATGTAAGTACACTGAAAACAAATACAAACAAACAGAAATAAATACAAATGACTTCCTAAAATAAACATTACTTCAATTTCAACAATGGAAAATAATTGTATTGATTTGTCATGGTAAAAGTATTTACATTAAAATATTTTAATGAAATAATATTTCCAGTTAAATCTATGAAAAAAAAATTGTCCTTTAAAGAAGTCTATGCTTAAGTTTGGACATCTGTCAGAGAGGCAACTCTGGGAGACTATATTATTATGAGTGGAGATAAAAGTCACGCGATGCCTCACAGCTTCTATACAGGATTGAGAATTTTGCCAACACAACACAACCCAAGAAATAGTGAGATCACACATACACATTTGAAAGGGAAGGCAAAAGAAATAATTTTAAAAAGCAATCAAAATTATAGTGTCCAAATACAAAATTAAGACACACAAACACGTAGACCCTCACAATGGCTTTCCACAAAGACAGCAAATGCATGAACTGTCCATCAAAAACCATAGGGATAAATGATGAACACCACTCCACATAACTGAAGAACAAAAGAGTCTGAGTAAATTAGAAGGTGTCGTTAATTGAAGGTCTCTCTTCTTTTTAAAAATGACCAAATATCATTACTATTACATATATATATATTAGTATTATTATATCTCTTGATAAAGAAAGAGACCTGCCCAAGAAAGGAGTGAATAAAAGATAGTAACATTGCCAGATGAGAGTGTTAATGCTCTGTAAAACTCAGTAATCAGCGCCAAAGAACTGTCAAATGGATCAGTAGTGTGGAGACGTACTCTCAGAAATAACCTCTTCCACAAACTACAGTCCAGGATTTGAGCAAGATCACATTTTAAAGCAAGCAAGAAAGAGTGTCTGCTAAATGCTTCTTAGACAGTTGACTGTCCAGCTGAGGAGGAAAATGGTACATTTCTGTCCTGTGCTATATCCACAGGTTCTGACCCACTGATGTACAGAGAAAGACAGGCTAGGAAGAGAAGGGGACAGGGATAGTGAGTGGGAGGAAATGTTATCCTAAAACAAAGTGAAGAATCACTAACAGTTACTTTTTTTAGAAATTAATATTAGGAATATCTGCTTATAGAAGGAAATCTATTGTTTTTAAGCAAAAAGAAACATCTGAGCAGACATGTATAATATGTATCAAAACTCAGGGAGAGAGAGAGGCAGAGACAGAGAATGAGAAAGCATTTATCATTACGATATAAGCAGACAACTTACAACACAGAAACAGAACATAAGCACTGACAATAAGAATGTATTTATTATTATTCTTTCAGAATACTACTTTCCTGATGTTTAAAATTATCATCTCCAGTGCTAACAATGTTGCACTGGGAATATACACCCTTGAATATTGTAAATGGAAGATTAAAATGATTCAGACTTTCTGGAGTATATTATAAAGTTTTAAAAAAACTTTCAGCAATATTTTAAAGGAAATAATTTGAAATATGCCCCAAGATATGTGTATTATTGTGCTCACAAATGCTGTATGTCTCATTTAAATATTAACAAAGAACAACGTTCATGCCCTGAAAACAGGGCTTTGGTTAATATGTTTCCAAGATTTTAACAAAGATTATAAATATAAACTTGAGTATATATTTACCATGCATATGAGTTTAAATTTGTAAAGTAAATAAAATATGTGGCAAAGAAAAGGAGAAAGCAAAGCAGGAAGAGGAGGAAAGAATTTAAAAAGGGAGGGAAGAAAGGAGGGACAAAACAAGAATTTAACCTCACCAAATGTTAGCTAAGTATCTACATGGTGGGAATATAGATATATTGTTCTCTCTTATGTCTTCCTGGGTGTTTGTTTACTAATGTAGAGAATAAGTAGTGCTTTTATTTCTTTTTGTTTTTAAAAACTTTTTTTTCATTTTTATTTTATATTAATCACAGGTTATGTACTTTGTATCCCCGCCGTAGCCCCCTCCCTAATTCCTTCCCTATCCCCCCCCTTCTCTCCCTCATCTCCTCCCTGCACCTTTCCAAGTCCACTGATAGGGGAGGACCTCCTCCCCTTCCATCTAACTCTAGCTTATCAGGCCTCTTCAGGACTAACTGCAATGTCCTCTTCTGTGGCCTAGCAAGGCTGCTCCTCCCTCAGTGGGTGGGGAGGACAAAGAGCTAGCAATTGAGTTCATGTCCAAAGTAGTCCCTGTTCCCCTTACTAGTATACCCACTTGGGTATTGAGTTACCATTTGCTACACACCAGCAGGGGTTTTAGGTTATAATCATACATGGTCCTTGGTTGGAGAGACAGTCTCATAAAAGACCCCTGTGCCCTGATATATTTGGTTCTTGCGGGGCTCCTGACCTCTCCAAGTCATGCTAACTCCCCCTTCTTTCATATGATTCCCTGCACTCTAACAAAGGGTTGGTTATGGTTCTTAATATTTGGTTTGATACACTGCTTGGAAGAGTTTTTTCAAGGCCCTCTGTGGCAGGCTCTTGTACAGCTACTTGTTTACTCCTACATCCAATGTCCGTCCCATTTGACTTTCTAAGTGAGTATTAATCCTCTTATCCCAGGTCCTCTTTCTTGTTTATCTTCTTTAGGTGTATAGATTTCAGTATGTTTTTCCTACCTTATCGGTCTAATAAGTGAGTATATATCATGTGTGTCTTTCTGCTTTTGGGATACCTCACTCAGGATGATCATTGCCAGGTCCCACCATTTGCCTGCAAATTTCATGATTTCCTCCTTTTTAATTGCTGAATAGTCTTCCATTGTGTAAAAGTACCACAATTTCTGTATCCATTCCTCAACTGAGGGACATCTGGGTTGTTTCCAGGTTCTGGCTATTACGAATAAAGCAGCTACGAACATAGTTGAGAAAATGTCCTTGTGTACTTGAACATCTTTTGGATATATGCCTAGAACTGGTATAGCTGGATCTTGAGGAATCACTATTCCTAATTGTCTAAGAAAATGCCAAATTGATTTCCAGAGTGGTTGTACAAGTTTACATTCCCACCAGCAATGGAGGAGGGTTCCTCTTTCTCCA
>JAQQSO010004930.1:0-12408 GCA_028658305.1 Pachyuromys duprasi | reverse complement strand
CTAAGATCAAAAACTTTAGTGACAACGCATGCTGGAGAGGTTGTGGAGAAAGAGGAACCCTCCTCCATTGCTGTTGGGAATGCAAACTTGTACAACCACTCTGGAAATCAATTTGGCGCTTTCTTAGACAATTAGGGGAGTGACAGACTGGCTGGATCCCAGTGGAGGACATTGCAGCCAGCCCTGAGGAGACAGGATGAGCTGGGGTTGGATGGAAGGGGAGGAGGTCCTCCCCAGTTGGTGGACTTGGAGGGGGCGGGGAGGAGATGAGGGAGGGTTGGGGAGGGTGGGAGGGAGTGAGGGGGGGTGCTGCGCATGGGATGCAAAGTACCTAACCTGTGATTGATAACAAAAAAATAAAATAAAATAAATATTAAAAAAAATTGTGGTGAACACCTAACTGTGTGCCGAGACGTTTCTTGTGACGTGTCTGCTGTGAGGATTACATTTTATCCTTGCATGAGGCCGAGCAGGGTCCATGATAGATGTGCTGGGACGTGGCAGGAATCTGGGTCACCTGATGATAGATTTTGCATCTGCTGTGAAGAAGAATTCCATTATTTGGCGTGCCTTCAACCTTTGTGTCAGAGCAGCCATTGGAAGTGCAGAGGGAGGGCATTTTGGTGCTAGTTGTACACATATGAATATACACTAAGAAAGCCAGTTATCTTCCTGCAAACAGTTGCAGGTGAATCATCAACTGTTTAGATATATTTCATTTATCTCCTCAGGAAATGAAAAGATAGTCACTTTAAGTATTAAATGGGGAGATAAAAGATCAATATTATAATGTATTACTTTATCTTTATTAACAAAAAATAAAAGTATTTCAGTAAAAAAAATTTAAAATCTGTGAAAACTAAATAATCAGGAAGAATGAAAAGAACTGGAACTTCTTACATGGATTTTAGAAGTAAAAATTGGTACAGTATTACCAGAGATAACAATATTATTGAAAACAAAGTATAGACATTCTCTTTGACACTGTCATTCTATAATAACGTATAAGATCAATATAACTGATTTGTTGATATTTACATTAATATGGATATACTTTATATACTAAGGTAAGAAAATAATACATATTACACTCTTACATCCAAAAATGTTAAGGAAGCAACACGTAGTATTAGAAGTCTGACACAATAGTGGTTAACTGAAAGGGATATGATTTGATAATGACATAGAGGTGACATGAGGAAGCTCCTGAGATTAAAACATCTGTATTGTTGAGATCTATTTAGTAATTGCATTGGCAAATATTTGGTAGATGTTTAGAGCTCTGTATTCAGTGAAATTTTCTGTTTTTATGCTGCAGTCAATACAATGGTACCTTAAAAATCAAATGTCTGCAGTTCTGAATATTTCAAAATACAATCTAAACATTTCCTTTCATCTACACAATCATATAATGTAACAAAAGAGCCTTTCTAGAACTTCTCTCTCAGTGAAAACTGTTCAAACTGGTCAAGGCAACATCACTTGAAACGCCTTTTTTTTTTTTTTTTTTACCATTGGAAAGAAAGTAGAAAACGTTACATGCCTATAGGTTTGGTCACCCTCAATAGATCTTAAACAGTGTTATGTTGGCATCTTATTCCACTAGGCAATGAACTATGAAATTATATTTAATTTATATGACACCTACTTGTGATTAAACAAGATTCAGTTAAAAATCTGTGTGTGACTTTCTGTCTTTACCACAGCTGCCTGGTCCGTCTGTGTCACAAAGAGTGAAAGAGCAGAGACAGTGAATCCAGAAAGGAGAGTTGGGTGCAGGGCCAAACCTACATTGTCCACCATCCCAAGGAGGCCTGTGGGACAATGGAGCAGTTCTAGGCTTGGAGACTTTTCTGCCTACTCCCCAGCTGCCTGGCACACCTGGGTCAGAAATAGAAAGTCAAGCAGAGACAATGAACCCAGTGGAGCATAGCTAGATGCACGACCAAAGTCCCATTGTCCACCATTTCAAGGAAGCCTGTGGGGCATCAGAGCAGGTCTCGGCTTGGAGATCTTTCTGCCTGTGCCCCAGCTGCCTGAACTACCTGGGTCACAAACAGTGACCTAGCAGAAACAGTGAATTCAGCAGAGCAACCTCAGTTAGTTGCATCTGAATCTCCAGCACCCATTCTTGAGCCGCTGAATATCTCTCATCTTCCTGTAGACTATGCCAGACTCCAGAAACACGTGGACCCAGAGTGCAGTTCAGGCTCGAGGAAAAAAAAAAAGAAGAAGATCAAGGCTACAGATACCAGAATGCCCAAAAATCAATGATATTCTAATGCAGCTGAAACACAGGATAATAATCTTAAATCTATGATTATGCAGTTATTAAATGCTCATTAAGAAGAATCAAAGAAACAAATAGAGGTCATCATAGACAGACAGGAATTCACAATCAAACAGGTAAAGAAAATGTATAAAATTATTCAAGACAGGAAAACAGAATTAGAATAAATAAAGAAAACACCAACTGAGAAAACATTGGGGATGGAGATCTTAGAGAAGAGATCACAAGTGACAGAGATAAGCATTGCCAACAGAATATAAGAGATGTAAGAGAAAAATCTGAGGTATTGAAGATAAAATTGCAGAAATTGATACATCTCTCAAAGAAAACATACAAACAGAAAAGTTCCCAACACAAAATACCCAAGAAACCAAGGAAACAATGAAAAAACAAAACCTAAAATTAATAGGAATATACAAAAAAGGAAGAATCCTGGCTCCAAGATGTAGAAAATGTTTTAAAGACAATCATAGAAGAAAATCTCCCCAACTTTTAAAAAGAGATGTGTTTAAACATACAAGAGGCTTAAAGAATACCAAACAGACTAGAAGAGAAAAGAAATTCCTCCAATCACATAATCAAAATACTGAATTTAGAGAACAAAGAAAAATATTAAGATTGGCAAGGGTAATGTAACATATAAAGGCAGACCTACCCAAATCACAACATATTTTTCAAAAGAGATTATGAAAGTCAGAAGGGCCTGGATGAATATGATGCAGACACAAGATAAAACATATGCCAACACAGACTACTCTACAAGCAAAATTTTCAATCAACATTGATGGAGAAAACAAAATATTACATGATAAAACTAAATTTAAACAACATGTACATAGAAACCTAGCCCTATATAAAGTACTAGAAGGAAAACTCCAACTCTACAAGAGAAACTACACCCAAGAAAACACAGGATAAAGATAAAAACAGCTCAGGCTCTAAGATCTACAATTAAAAATGAGACGATGAAACTGAAAAACAAAGGACACTGTCAACAGAACAAATTAACAGCCTACAGACTGAGAAAAGATCTTCAGCAACCCTACATCAGATAGAGTGCTAATATCCAGAATATATAAAGAATTCAAGAAGTCAAACACTAACAAAACAATTAAGCCATTTAAAAAATGGGGTACAGGGCTAGCTAAATATAGAATTCACAACAGACGAATAAGGAATGGCAGAGAAACACTTAAAGGAATACTCAATATCCTTACTTATCAGGGAAATGAAAATCAAAACAACTCTGAGGTTCCCTCTTACACAAATCGGAACTGCCAAGATCAAAAACTCAAATGACAACACATGCTGGAGAGGTTTTAGAGAATGAGGAACCCTCTTCCATTGCTGGTGGGAGTACTTTCGAAATCAATATGATGCATATCACAAAACTGGGAATATCCACCTATGTGTGAGAATATACCATATGTGTCATTTTGCTTCTGGGTTATCTGATTCAAGACGATCTTTTCTAGTTCACACCATTTTCCTGCAAATTTCATGATTTCCTTGTACCACAATTTTTGTATCCATTCCTCCTCTGAGGGACATCTAGATTGTTTCCAGATTCTGGTTATTATGAATAGATCTGCTATGAAAATGGTTGAGAAAATGTCCTTGTTATATAGTTCAGTATATTTTGGATATATGACTAAGAGTGGTATAGCTGGATCTTGAGGTAGGACTATTCCTAATTTTCTTGAAAGCACCAGATTGATTTCCAAAATTATTGTACAAGTTTACATTCCTACCAGCAATGAAGGAGGGTTCCCCTTTCTCGACATGCTCTCCAGCATGTGTTGTCACTTGAGGTTTTGATCTTAGCCTTTCTGGTGGGTTGTGATTTCTATCTCCCTGATGACTAAGGACACTGAGCATTTCTTTAAGTGTTTCTCTGAAATTCTGTATTCCTTTATTGAGAACTCTCTGTTTAGCTCTGTATCAAATTTTTAATTGGATTACTTGGTTTGTTTTTAACTTTTTCAGTTTTTTATATATTCTGGATATATATCAGACATACGGTTGGTGAAGATCCTTTCCCTATATGTAGGCTGTCGTTTTGTTCTGATGACAGTGTTGCTTGCCTTATAGAAGCTTTTCGGGATATTAGTCACATATTATAGCATAAACATACTAAAATCTATGTCCCCATAGAAGTTAAACAGCTAAGATGACCCTAGGGAAGATGCTCAATCTTCATTCAGAAGGACAAACTCGATAGAAATCAGAAGAGGGAGAAGACAGGGTACAGGACAGGAGCCTACCACAGACAGCCTCTGACTCTACTGATGAAGGTGTTGAAGCAGAGGCTGAGATTCATAGCCCAACTTTGGGCAGAGTACAGTCAATCTTATGAAACACAGGGCCATAGAAAGACCTGGAGGGGACAGGGGCTCCAAAAGAAGACCAAAAGAGCCATAAAAACTGAGTTCTGCATGCCCTGAAGAGAATGATACCCTAACCAAAGACAATGCATGGAGAGGACCTAAAACTCAGACTCAGATGTAGCCCATAGACTCAGTTTCCAAGTGGGGTGCCTAGTAAGAGGAGCAGGGAGTTTCTCTAGCATGGTCTCAGTGAGAGGCTCTCTGATCACCTTCTCCTGAGGGTTTCCTTCTTACCAGGCCACAGAGAAAGACAATGCAACCAGTCCTGCTGAGTCCTGATAGGCTATGGTCAAATATAAGGGGAGAAGGACCTCCCACATTAATGGACTAGGAGAGGAACATAGGAGGAGAATAGAGAGGGAGGGCAGGATTAGGAAGAGATGAGGGAAGGGCTCACAGCCAAGACATAAATTGAATAAAGTGTAATGAATGATAACAATAAAATATATTTAAATTGTTGAAAAAATGGGAATAACACTACCTCCACATCCAGTTATTTGACTCCCGGGCATATACCCAAAGGATTCCTCACCATTCCATAAGAACATTTGCTCAACTTTGTTGATAGCAGTGTTATTTGTAACAGCAAGAATATGGAAACAACTTAGAAGTCTCTCAAAGGAAGAATGGATACAGAAAGTGTGGTACATTTATACAATGGAATACTATTCAGCTACAAAAACAAGGAAATCATGAAATGTTTAGGCAAATGGACGGAACTAGAAAAGATCATCCTGAGTAAGGTAAGCCAGAAGTAGAAAGACACACAGTATATACTCACTTATAAGTGAATATTAGTCATACAATATATAAGTGTAATATATTGTAGAATATATATTATAAAATATTCTACAATATATTATATAATATATAAACATACCAAAATCTACAGACCTAAAGAACCTGAACTCTAAGTAGGAACTTAGGGAGGATGCATAAATTTCATTCAGAATGGCGAACAGGATGGATACCAGTAGCGGTGAAAGAGAGGAACCTAGATGAGAATCTATAGAGTGTCCTCTGAAAGGCTCCACCCTACAGCAGATGAATGCAGATACTGAGACTGACAGTCAAATTTTGGGCACAGTGCCGAGAGTCTCATGGAAGAAAAGGGTGGTAAGAGAAGAAAAGGGAGATAGAAGGACATGGAGGTGACAGGGGCCCACAAAGAGATCAACAAAGCCAAACAATCTGAGCCCAGGGGGTCTGGAAAGACTCATGCAGCAGCCAAGGACCACCTGCTACGATGCAGTCCATTAGCAGCTCAGTCTCCATGTTCATCCCCAAGTAAGGAAAGCAGGGAGGGGCTGCCTCTATCATGTACATGGCTGCCTGTTCTTTGATCACTTGCCCTTGTGAAGCAGCCTTAACAGGCCACAGAGGAAGAAGATCCAGGCAGTCCTGATGAGACTTGACAAGCTATGGGCAGATGGCAAAAGAGAAGAACTCCCCATTTCAGTGGACTAGGTGAAGAGGATAAGAGGAAAGAAGGAGGGAGAGTAGGACTGGGAGAAGGTGAGGGAGGGGCTTTAACCTGCATATATAATGAATACATTGTGAGAAAACTATAAAACAAAAATAAAAGATATTTCACAAGAATAAAGCTAAAGAAAACAAGCACACAAACACACACTTACCACCAACTCCACAATAAAAGAAACTAACAATTATTGGTAACTAATATCTGTAAAGATCAATAGATTCAACTCTCCAATAAAAAGAAACAGACTAATAAAATGGCTGTAAAAATAGGATTCAATATTCTACTACATTCAAAAAACATACCTCTATAACAAAGAGAGACACTGCTTCAGAGTAAATGGCTGGAAAAAAGGTTGTCTAAGAAAAAGGATCCAAGTAGCAAGCTAGAGTAGCCATCCTAATATGGGATAAAATAAAATTTCAATAAAAATTAATCAAAAGAGATGGGAGGAACTTCTCATTCCCATCAAAGGAATAATCCGCCAGGAGGGTATCAAAATCCTCAACATCTAAGCACCTAACAAAAGGGCCCTGCATTTTTCAAAGAAACATTATTAAATTTTAAATCACACATTGATCCCAAAATACTAATAGTAGGAGAAATCAACACATACTATCACCAGGGGACAGATCATAGAGACAGAAGTTAAATAGAAAAATGATGACACTCACAGGGGTCTTAAATCAAATGGAACTAAGACGCCTACACAACTTTTAACCGAAACAAAAAAAGAGCATACCTTCTTCTCAGCACATAATGAAACCTTCTCCAAAACTGACTATATATTTGGGCATAAAGCAATGCTCAAAGCTCACAAGAAGATGGAAATAATCTCTTTTATCATATCAAACCACCATGGTCTAAAACTAGACCTCAAAAATACAAGAAATTACAAAAAGCCTATACATACATGAAAATTGAACAACTCTCTACTCAACAGCAGCTGGGACAGGGAAGAAATAAAGAAAGAAATTAAAGTCTTCCTAGAATTCAATGAAAATGAAGGCACAACATACCCAAATTTAAGGGACACAATGAAATTAGTGCTACAAGAAAGTCCATAGTGTCTTCACTGAGTGACTTCATGAAGAAATTCAAGACATCTCATATAAGGAATTTAATGGCACACCTGAAAGCCCTGGGGAAACAGAGGACACAGGCCCAAGAGGAGGAGACAGCTGGAAATAATCAAACACATAGCTTAAATCAATAAATTAGAAACAAAGAGAACAATTTAAAGAATTAATGAAACCAAGAGCTGCTTCTTTGAGAAATCAACAAGATAGACAGACCCTTAGCCAAAATAACTAAAAAGCAGAGATACACTATCTAAATCAACAAAATCAGAGATGAAAGGGGGAACATAACCATAGACACTGAGGAAATCCGAACAATCATTCAAAAGCCTGTATGCAAAAGAAAGAAAGAAAGAAAGAAAGAAAGAAAGAAAGAAAGAAAGAAAAAAAGAAAGAAAGAAAAGGAAATATAAATGAAATGGACAATTTTCTTAATGGATTCCATGTACCCAACCTGAATAAAGATCAGGTAAATAAATCAAATAGTCCTATATCCCCTTCAGAAATAGAAGCAGTCATTACACTTGCCCATCCAAAAAAAAGCTCAGGGCCAGATGGTTTGAGCACAGAATCCTCCCAGACCTTCAAAGAAGAGCTAATTCCAATACTCTTCAAACTATTCCACAAAATAGAAAAAGAAGGAAAATTACCAAACTCATTCTATGATGCAACAGTTTCCTTTATATCTAAACCACATAAAGACACAACGAAGAAAGAGAATTTCAGACCAAACTGGCTTATGAACATTGACATAAAATAGTCAGTAATATACTTGCAAACCAAATCCAAGAATATATTGAAGATATTCATCTAGCACGACTAAGTAGGCTTCATCCAAAGCCTGCATGGTTATTCAATATACTTAATTCCATCAATGTAATCCACCATATAAACAAAATGAAGGAAATAATGAACACATGATCATCTCCTTAGTGAGCTAGGACTGAAAGAATTCACCAGTTTCTACCTCCTTGGTTCATAGATTACAAGTATATGCCACCATACAAGCTTTTTAGTATGACTTCTGTGCATCAATCTCAGTTCTGCGTTTTTGCTTGGGAAGAACCATTCAGACTCTACTATACCCCAATGCCTTATAGGCTACGTTTTCTGAGCAACTCAACCAATCATGTCCCTTGAAGAACTAGTACACTATTTGAAATTCAATATTTAATTATTTAGAAATAATTTAATCAACTGGTTCCCTGTTGGTATAATTTTTTCATAAGGATTACAACATGTGGTCTTGTTGGAAATAAAAGTATCACGAGGTCCAGGCTTTGAGATTTCCATAGACTGGATGTATTAACTTTTGGAGGTCAAAAGACCTGTAAAATCGTCCTTATCACCAAGCACAGATCCAGGAAAGTATATTATCTGCTTGCATGTGGCATTTCAGATACATGTGGAAATCTCTGAGTTCCAAAACTTAATGATGATAATGATAAGAAATAGAACTAAAAATTACATATCTCATACTTCAAGCTCTAACCTAGCTTGACATCTTCAACTGAACCAAGTCATAAACATAAAACCACCATAGTATCTTTCTTCCACAAACAAAATTGCATCAGAAGGTAGTTTGAGATTAGAATTCCAACTGTCAATACATACTATGTTCAGGAGTAATGGAAAGGTTTTAATAAGATATGTGAATATATGTATTTTTTTCTCCAAAATAATATTCAGTTTTCTCTACCACCAGAAAGTCAAAAAAGTTGACAAAGAGGGCATTGTCAAAATTAATTTTCTCAACAAAAGATTCTCAGCTTAAACAGAAAAGTATACTATCAACTATCATCACGAGTTTTTCTATGTATAAGTGTAAATAGTAACCTACATTATTAAAGTATTTTTAAAACCCTAATTGTACAAGTAACACTAACTATATCTGATTTTTTAGTTACACATGGCAATAAATAATTCAACTACATTTTTTAACATATTCATTATTTTTTTCAAGCTTATAATATGAAACCAATGGGGGACTGAGGCAAAAGTCAGTTAATATACACCTTTCAGTGTTATGGTAGAAAAGTATTGTGAAGGGCTATTTTCCCTGTCCTCATATTTTATGTCATTTTTCCAATTAATTAATTCATTAAGACAGTATTTAATCATGTTCAAGTACCACAAAAGATGTCTAGCAATTTTACAATGATGTAACTGTTATAGTATTTATTTCCAGCATGTACTTTACATAACTGGAATAAAATATCTACCTCACAACATTTCTCTTTGATTCAACCAACTCTGAAAGCTCTCAGGTCATTACGGCATTACAATTAGTAATGACTTTCCCACGACCATTAGCCAGTGGAGCATACATTAAAAGGTGGTATGTGCAGCCAAAATCTTAATGTGCACAATTTGAAAATGTCTCCTACATTGGTACATAGAGTAGTATTTTCTAAGAAACTCATTTGCCTGGAGTTTTATAGTGCATCCATTAAAAAATATTTCATCTCCTTGGATGAATGTCTTATGAACACTTTTATACCTATGAAGTGATATTAATTGTATAAAGGTTTAGAAAACATATGACTCATTAAAACTAGAAATGGAATGTTCAACAGCCTGGAAGAGCTAATGTTATCACTCCTGTGGCCTATTTAACACCTTCTTGGTACAATTATTTTTAAAATATGTCATCATGACCCATGAAAAGTTCCTTCTTATAGATGTACAACACTGAGTAGACACGTAAGCGAAAAAACAGGCTCAAGATGTTTTAAATACTCACATTAGAGACTGTGATTACATTCCAGGAGGTTCCATTTATAACGGATTTGTTAAATTTTTATTTATTAAAATTTATTCATTTTGTGTCCATGCTGTAGCCCCCTATCAGGGGGAGGAGATCAAAGAGCCAGCCACTGAGTTCATGTCAGGGACAGTCCCTGTTCCCCTTATTACGGTACCCACTTGGATACTGAGCTGCCATGGGCTACATCTGTGCTGGGGTTCAAGTTTATTTCCATGCATGGTCCTTTGTTGAAGTATCAGAAAAGACCCCTGGGCCCAGAGTTTTTGGTTCTGTTGCTCTCCTTGTGGAGCTCCTGTCCGCTCCAGGTCTTTTTATCTCCCCCTTGTTTTATAACATTCCCTGAACTCTGCCCAAAGTTTGGCTATGAGTCTCAGCAACTGCTTCAATACACTGCTAGGTAGACTCTTTCAGAATCCCTCTGTGGTAGGCTCCTGTCCTGTTCCCTGTTTTCTCAATCTTCCAAGGTCTATCCCATTTGCCTTTCTGAGTGAGGATTGTGCATCTTACCCATGGTCCTCCATCTTGCTTACCTTCTTTAGGTGTACACATTTTAGCATGATTAACCTATATTGTATGTCTAATATCCACTCATAAGTAAGTGTATACCATGCGTGTCTTTCTGCTTCTGGGATACCTCACATAGAATGATCTTTCTAGTTCCCATCATTTGCTTGCAAATTTCATGATTTCCTTGTTTTTAATTGCTAAGTAATATACCATTGTGTAAATAAACCACAATTTCTGTATCCATTCTTAAGTTGAGGAACACCTGGGTTGATTCCAGATTCTGGCTATTATGAATAAAGCTGCTATTAACATGGTTGAACAAATGTTCTTATTGTACACTTGAAAAATTTTGGATATATGCTTATGAGTAGTATAGCTGGATCTTGAGGTAGCACTATTCTTAATTTCTGAAAAAGCATCAGATTAATTTTCAAAGTGGTTGCACAAGTTTACATTACCACCAGCAGTCGTGGAGGGTTCCATTTTCTCCACATCCTCTCCAGGATGTGTGGTCACTTGAGGTTTTTATCTTAGCCATTCTGACAGGTGTAAGGTAAAATCGCAGGGAAATTTTGATTTGTATTTCTCTGATGACTGAGGACATTGCACATCACTTTAAATATTTTTCTGCCATTCAATAATCTTCTATTGAGAATTCTCTGTTTATCTCTGTACCCCATTTTTCTTTTGATTACTTGATTTGTTAGTGTTTAAAGTCTTGATTTGTTTATATTCTAAATATTAACCCTCTGTCAGATAAAGGGTTGGTAAAGATCCTTTCCTGGTCTGTAGGCTGTTGTTTTGATCTGATGACAGTGTCCTTGGCTTACAGATGCTTTTCAGTTTCATGAGATTCCTTTTACTTATTGTTGCTCTTAGAGCCTGTGCTGTTGGTGTCCTGTTCCAGAAGTTTTCTCCTGTGCCAATGAGAGCAAGGCTCTTCCCCATTTTTTTTCTAACAGGTTTAGTGTGTCTGGTTTTATGTTGAGGTCTTTGATCCACTTGCAATTTGGTTTTCTGCAAGCTCATGAATATGGGTCCATTTGCATTTTCACATGTACATATCCACATAGAAAACCACCATTTACTCAAGGTGCTATCTTTTTTTCCAATGTATGAATTTGGTGACTTTGTCAAAATCACATGTCCGTAAGTGTGTGTGTCTATTTCTGGGTCTTCTACTTGATTCTGTTGGTCCACCAGCCTGGTTCTATGACAGGACCATGAAGTTTTTATTACTGTTGCTCTATCATACAGCTTGAGAAAAAGGATGGATTTATTTCCAGAATATATTTTATTGTAGAGGAATGTTTTAGATATTCTGAGTTTCTTGTTTTTCTATAGGAAACTGAGAATTTTTCTTTCAAGTTCTGTAAAGAATTGTGTTGCTATTTTGATGGAATTGGCATGGAATCTGTAGATTGCTTTTGGTAAGACTGCCATTTATACTATGTAAATCCTGCTGAGCCAAGAGCATGGGAGATTGTTCCATCATCTGATATCTTCTTCAATTTATTCTTAGGAGACTTGAAGTTGTTTTCATAGAAGTCTTTGACATGCTTGATTAGAGTTACACCAAGGTACTTTATGTCCATTGTAGCTACTCTGAAGTATATTGTTTCTGTAACATCTTTCTCTGCCCATTTGTCTTTTGTATACAGGAGGGTTACTTATTTTTTGAGTGAAATTTGTATCCAGCTACTTTGCTGAAGATGTGTATTAGCTGAAGGATTTCTTTGCTAGAATTTTTCACATAACTCGTGTATAGTATCATATCATATGCAGATACTGATACTTTGAATTTACCTTTCCAATTTGTATCATATTGATCTCCTTTAGTTGCATTTTTTCTCTAGCTAAGATTTCAAATACAACGTTGAAGAAATATGGAGAGAGTG
>JAQQSO010004929.1:0-12408 GCA_028658305.1 Pachyuromys duprasi | reverse complement strand
AGTCCCTGTTCCCCTTACTAGGGTACCCACTTGGATATTGAGCTACTATTTGCTACATTCAAGCAGGAGTTCTGGGTTATATCCATACATGGTCCTTGGTTGGAGAAACAGTCTGATAAAAGACCCCTGGGCCCTGATATATTTGGTCCTTGTGGAGCTCCTGTCCTCTCCAGGTCATACTAACCCCCTCCCCCCCCCTTTCATATGATTCCCTGCACTCTGCCAAAGGGTTGGTTACTTGTCTTAATATTTGCTTTGATACACTGCTAGGTAGAGTCTTTCCGACGCCCTCTGTAGTAGGCTCTTGTCCTGTTACTTGTTTTCTCCTACATCCAATGTCCATCCCATTTGTCTTTCTAAGTGAGGATTTATCATCTTACCCCAAGTCCCCTTTCTTGTTTATCTTCTTTAGGTGTATAGATTTCAGTATGTCTATCCTATCTTATAGGGCTATATAAGTGAGTATATACCATGTGTGACTTTCTGCTTTTTGGATACCTCACTCAGGATGATAGTTTCCAGGTCCCACCATTTGCCCGCAAATTTCATGATTTCTTTGTTTATAATTGCTGAGTAGTGTTCCATTGTGTAAAAGTACCACAATTTCTGTATCCATTCCTCAACTGAGGGACATCTTTTTGGATGTTGATAAAGAAATTGCCTTTGTATGAGATTTATGTTGTAGTATAGAAAATCCTTCAAGAGTACTTTTTTAGTTAACATTCATCACACACTGCCAGTAGTCATTTTTATTTTTCTTGTCCATTGCCACAACACATTTCATGTAACTTCAGGTCCTCATTAATACTATTTCCTCTAGTCCTTCTCTTGAAATAGAAGAACTTAGTAAATAAGTGACCATTTGGCTGTACTTGAAATTGTCATCACTGTTGCTTGTTATGACAGATTCCATGAGAATATAACACAGATGTTTAGATAAAAACATGTGAATATGTATTATTTGAAACATAATGTAAACATACATAATTAATGACATGAGTTAATTAAATATTTTATTAATATTTTATAGGGAAAATCATTGACTATTTAATAGAATTGGAGTACTAAGACTATATGCTTTTGATTAAATTTTCACTAACAACACTAGAATCTTTGAGATGATCATTGTTTCACCATTCCATAGTAAATCAATGAAACAACATATAAAAAGATCATTAAAACAGTTGAAAGGGGAATATTTATAATATGTAATTGTTCAAACATACTGTTTTGCTAAAAGTTATGCTGGAACAAGACATTTTTGATGTTTTGTGAAATTTTGCCTATGTAATTAACCTACTGTACCTTTAGAAATATCAGTAATACTCTGATAAAACCACTAGATATTCATTCAGATTTTCCTGGCTTTCTAAAAGAAAAAAAAATGGGATGGATTGTGATAAGAATATGGTTCAGTATAGCAAGCATTTTAGAGTCACCACATAACCAGTTACTTCAGTGTTTGTCTTCATTCTGGTATTTATGAAGGATCCCACTTCTATTTACATAAGCCTCCTTCAAAGCCAGAATTCTACTGAATCAAGATTGGGAATGTTTGTAGTGTTCTGGAAATAGACTTGCATGCTACTATATTTTGAGCAGATGATCACAAACACATCCTCATGTAAAGGCAACAGATGTAAAGAAAACTGCTATATTTATTTTAAACCCAGAAAAAATGCAAGTATCAGTGTAAGTATGTGCCAATGATTATACACATTCTTTTGCTGACAGCTTCGTGTACAAAGCTGCTGAAGTGCAGAATCAGCAAGATTTGCCAAGAGTCAATTCTACATTGAGAGAGACTATTTGAGTCAATAAATGAAATCAACTAGAAGTTTTAGTGTCAGTTACACTTTTCATCAGATGTTTCTTCACCTTCCCATTCCCTTTTTCCTTGCTTTGGTAGACAATCCGAATTAGTATAAAGTGTTATCTTCAGGTTGTTTTTGTTTTTAACTTGATATTAAAGAAAGATCAGCATGGAAGGAAGGAATAACATATGTGTGTTATTTAATTTTATATATTATTTAAGTTCTTCATTTTTTCAAATATTTATATTCTAGTTATCTACTTTTTATTATATTTTTCTCCATTTAACAAAATTCTATACATATACACAATTATGCTAATATTCCATTTCTCTCTCCCACTCCTTTCATATTTTCTCCAAAATGACCCCCCACAAATACATATCTTTTATTTTAGATAACCCATTATTTAATTAGTGCTGCCAATATGTGCATGGGTTTTGGGCCACCCAAAAGAGTGTGGGAAATCTATCAATGTCCACATTTTCCAAAAAAAAAAAAAAGATTCTGTTGTCCCCACCAACTCCCAACTTCTAATAGCTCTTCAGTAAGTCACTATGACATGGAGAGCACCTCTCCATCTAAGCCAAAATTGTGGCTGTCTTGATGTTGTATAGGTCTTGTGCAGGTAACTATTGCTCCTGTGAGTACACAACTGTGATAGTCTTCACATACATACTTTATTAATAACATATTAATCCAGAATTTTGAAGTCTTGTGTTTAAAATGATTGAAATGAGAAAAATCTCAGGTATTTTTTTAAATTTTTTGAATGCCTCAAATAAAGAGAACTTTTAATTGTAGGGAGATTAATTTATTTAGTCATTTGGTCCACAGATCCTCAAACCAGTCTATATGTTAGATACAAATTAAAAGTAGTTGTTGATATATGACCAGCCTTAGATCCTGTTATAGCTTGAGTGCTCCTACCCTAGGTATATTTACTTGGAAGTTTTCCAGATGGTGGTGGTAATGAGAGATCCTTCGAAATATTGAAAAGATAGAGACTATTAAGTCCTTGATCACTGGGAAAGCTGCCCTTGAAAGACATTCAGATGTTTTCCATGTGACCCTTGAGTCCCCAAGAGCAAGTTCTTGTAAAAGGCATAATAATGACACCTCCTCTGCTTCCTGATTTGAAAAGTTATCCTTCTTTTGTACTTTGTCCCATACTTTCTACCTGATATGAATTGGTACACTAAAGTAATGGTTCTTGGCTAGCCTGTGCTATGCCATTTAGACCTTGAATATTTGAAAATATGAGGCAAACTTCCCTTCTCTATGAAATTAACCTGTGCTAGAGATTTCACTGCAGCAATGAAAGCTAATGCAAGTCTCGTATCTGAAATTTCTGTTTTATATATCTGAAAGTATTTGCAGGGTATTTATAGTATACGTCATTGATTCACAGTTTCAGAGTTACTGATATAGTATAACCTCTTGACCTTGACCAAGTCTAAGTGTGGTCATTCAATAAACCAAGGCAACCCATTCCATCTGTAGAAAATTTTAACTAAAATTTCTTTAAAATTTATTTTTAACAATGTATATGTGGGATGGTGACTAAATATGCAAGTGTGAAGATGCCAGGAAAGGCCATAAATGGGCATTAGACCCCTTGTACCTGAAATTACAGGTGGTTGTAAGCTCTCTGACATGGGTGCGGGGAACTGAGCTTGTGTCCTCCAGAAGAGCAGCAACCATTCTTATCCACTGAACCACATCTCTATCCCAACATTGAAAGTCCTACATATTAAACAAAATTCTAGAAATATGCCCCAATAATCTATGTCCACCAATTTTATAATGAACACTGCATGTTTATACATACACTTGATTCATCTAGGATTCCTTCTTTGGCTTGTCTCAAGACCTAAGGAGTGTACATAAAACATGCAACACAATTGCAATACAAAGCTACATTTATATCAGAACTATAAAACCAGTCCTCTTCTTTCATTCACATTTATGCTGCATTTAGACAGTCCTTTGACAGTGGCTTTTAAAAACGTGTGTCAGGGTTAAGCATCTAATATTAAAGTGCTTAAAATTCACTGACAGCAATTTTTACTCAATGTAGGAACTTCAGAGAAGTTGATCAAAATGGCCCATTAATCTTTTCAAGTTATCAGTGTCACAACCAAGTTTAGTCATTGCATCCAGGTTCTGCTGGACAGAAAGAGCACCTTCTACTTACATGCAGACATGGCTGGGAAATCCTTGTCAAAATGATGTCACTGAAAAAAAGAACAGTATGAGTGATCATGATTGGCAGGAGAAATGGACTCACACAGAGAATTTAAATTGAATTTGGAGAAAGACATCTGAGGGCAAATCTAGGTAAACAGTGAGCAGGAGGACCGTGAAGTGAGAAGCTGTTTCTTCCCACCTCATCTTCCTTCCCAGTAAGCTTATCTCTTGCTTAACTTTGTTCATAGCACTGTCATGTCCTGTGATAATTTGGGACACCACCCAGGAGTGTCCTATTTTAGTGACCAGCTGGGTGTGGAGAGACATGTTGTTTACTCTGAGTCTCTATCTAACTAAGCCACCAGAACAGAGTTAGACTTGAAAGAAATCCAGGGGAGCAAATAGTCTGCCTTGACAAGATAACTGGAGTCCTCAGCTCCAGGGTTCATTCAGTCTGGCTGAGAGACCTTTAAACCTAAGCACTGTTCCAGACAAAATGTCACAACCCAGAACTCTAAGTAAGGACAACATAATGACTCATCCCTACCCCCTCCTGGAGAGGTGCAGGGAAGTATAGTACAACAGTGAATTTTTAGGTTAAGGTCTTAACAACTCTGTGTAGAATGCCACCAGGGTGGTAAATGTCTCTATTTTTCCTTAAGCACTGGACAGACCTGTGGCAAAGATAAGCATGAAAAGAAAAATAATATATGAGAAAGAGAAAAAAATTTAGTGAGAGTAAGAAGGAACAAGGAAAAGGGAAATTGAGGATATAGGAGAGGGAAGGAATTTAATTTAGAAGACTGTCAGTATTCCCTCTAGGAATTGTCAGTACTGCAGCTGTACTCTTAACTATTTTTTTCTGTCCTTAAGCAGACCTCTATGGATACAATTCAAGAAGTTTACAAAGAAAGGACACTAACCAGCTTTTTTATTCTTTGGGAATATCCTTTCCTCCATTCCTGTTTTACTCTTGGTATTTTTGAGCAAGTCCATTATCTAGAGGAACAGCAGCTGGCAGAGCAGACTTTCCTTGTCTTCTCCAACCCCTGATTATTCTCATAAGAATGACATTTTGAATTCAGGGTGGAGAAAACAAAAGAGTGAAAGTATGCTATCTATGATTCCCAATAATATTTCAGGTATAATTTAGATCATTTCAATAAAACATACTAAAAATGATAGACTCTTTATGGCAGGGATAGGGGTGTTAGAGATGGAACTAGCAGAATAGCAAAATATGGGGAAGGGCTTTAATTAGAAGGTGAGGACAGAAGTCAATAGAGAAAGAGACAGGGAAGAAGAGGAAAAATAATACTGAGGATGTTTGAAAAATACATAAGTAATTGCATTATTTTTATTTACCTAACATTATATAATACATAAAACTTTATGTACGCATGTGTCTGGGTGTATATATGTTTATATAATTGAATATGAGAAAATAATTGAAATGGGAACACCTCAGGTTTTTTTTCCTTTCTTTCTTTTATTTTTTTTAATTTTTTAAAAATGTCTCAAATAAAGAGAACTTTAATTTTAAAGAGATTAATTTATTTAGCCATTTGGTCCACTAATCCTCAAACTGGTGTATATGTTACATACAAATTAAAGGCAGTTGTTGCCATTTGATCAGCCTTAGACTTTGTTATAGCTTGAGTGCTGCAGCCCCAGGTCCATGTACTTGTAAGTTTTCCACATGGTGGTGGTACTAGGAGATGGCTTTGAAACTTGAAAAGATGGAGAATATATATATTGTATCTCCAAAAATCTATAGACTTTACGGCAGGAATTCCAATGCTAAGCATGACAAAGGTTTTCAGTTGTTGGTCAGATAAGTTTAATAGACTCTCCAAACAATATAGGCTCTTGCCAGTGCACTTCTTTGCATTCCAGAGGCTCAAGGTAACTCCCTTTTTCTTAAGACTCCATGCTCTTTAAACATAATACTTAAGATATAATACTTAGGGGATTTGAGCTGGGTATGACATGAAATTTTAATCCCTGACGATAAACTAGAAGAGACTGACTATCTCAACTGTCAAGGGAGGTTAGTAAGCAAGAGTCCTATCAAGCTGTTACATCTATGAACCACAGCAATGGACAATATAGTAAGATCCCCCTAAAGGTGCAATAGTAGCAATATATATTGATGGTAACCAACATCTATCTAATTGAATTTAAGGCCTGCTCAATACGTGGAAAACCATGTGCGGTACTGGAAACTTAGCCAACTACCCAACTACCCAAAGCTAGTAAAGTCATGAGTCTTATAGGAAAACCTCCTCCTTCCACTTTACTAAATTACCCTAATATCTTACTTCACTTTAAACACTTATTTTTATACCCACTTATAGATATAGTTATGACCATTTCAGAAAACCACAAATGGTCAAAATACAGAGAGTAACTGATTATATGGTACTTAGCCTGAGTTGACACATTTCAAGCATAACTCCTATAACCACACCTCAGAACATCAAGAAAAGGGGGGGGGGGAAGACCGTAAGAGCTGGAAAACAAGATGTCTGCTGTGAGGATGAAGGGCCAGAAAAGCTGCACTTCTCCACAAGATTTGACTAATGACATTTCTAATAACATGAGAAATGCTAATGTGGAAGGTGGGAATATCCTGTGGCCTGAATTATAAAGAACTACAGACAACTAAGAACTGGTTACAGAGACAGAGTTAATTGTTCCAGGGATGAGCCCTCTAATAGGCTATTTAATTTCAAGGGGTCAGTCCCTAAATCATATATGCTACAGTAAACAGACTTATCAGGTTGTACTTTTATATTTGTCCAGTTGAGAAAAATGAGCCTAGAAAAGGTTGCAGGGTGGAAAAGGAAGACAGAGGAATGCTGTGATTATATTTCAATTATCATTTAAAGGGAACAACAGCAAAACAACAAAATTAATAACTAAACATAACTGTAAGAAAACTAATAACCAAATAAAACCATGAATAAACCAAAAGCCCCTCCCAGGACATTCAGTCAAGAGGTCTCTACTACCTATTTCTGTCAATAATAGCACTAGAAAAGTTGTGAGTATCTTGCTTATTTTTCTGTTTGATTTTTATTTATTGAATTTGTGTCTTCCAGTAGAATGTGAGAACCATTAGAATAGGGGTTATTGACTGTCTTACTCTCTAATTTCTACTTTATGATCTAGAAGAGCAGCTGATAAAGCAGGTACTCAATAAAAATGGAGTGAATGAACAAATACGAAAACTTACTGAGCAGGCACACAGCTTTTAAGAAAGACATAAACCAGTAGTGTTTAAATCTCTATGTCCTTTGATGTCTTTATACTGCCTCAACTGCACAGTCTGTTCTTCCTCAGCCTTTGAATTCCTTTTATGTACTATGTTCTACCTATCTCCTCCCTCACGAAGATATAAGCACTATTCCTTTTACCTGAGTTGTTCTCTCATGGTCTAACAACCTCTTTTGTTAGAGGTCTCCATCTAATGACTTGCTAAAGGAGAACTGCTGGGCAATCACACCTAATTGCACCAAATTAATGTAAGTAGAATCACCCTTCAACTTTTTCTTTAATTGTAAAATATCTTTCTTCAAACATAATGTTTCTGACAATATATAAACATATTTTTACTTTTTTATTATTTGTGTTCCAGTGTGATGTTCACAAAGATGAAGATTCTGTTTTTTTTTTTTTCAATTGGGTATACTCTGAAAGAAGACCATCTTTGATACAGAGCTGTCAAGTAAATACTTGTTGATTTCATAGTGAAAAGTGATTGAGTTCATTGCCAGTGTTCTTTCCTAAACCCTAAACTTGAAGCCTGGTATTCTTATTAAGTTGACATTTTTAATTTATTTTTTATTAATTAAAATTTATTCACTTCGTATCCCAGCTGTAGCCCCCTCTCTTGTTTCCTCCCAGTTATACCCTTCCTCCCTCCCTCATCTACTGCCATGCCTCTCCCCCAGTCCACCTGATAGGAGAAGTCCTTGTCCCCTTCCATCTGACCCTAGACTATCAGGTTTCATCACAACTGTCTGCACTGTCTTCCTCTCTGGACTGGCAAAGCTGACACCCCTCAGGTCATCAAACAGCCAGCCACTGAGTTCATGTCAGAGACAACCCCTGTTCCCCTTATTAAGGAACCCACTTGGAGACTGAGCTGGTATGAGCTACATTGTGCTGGGGTTCTGGGTAATCTTCATGAATGGTTCTTGGTTGAAATATCAGTCTCAGAAAAGACCACATGTGCCCAGATTTTTTGGTTCTGTTGCTCTCCTCATGGAGCTACTGTCCTCTCCAGATCTTACTATCTCTCCCTTCTTTCATAGGATTCTCTGCACTGTGCCCAAAGTTTGGTTACAAGTCTCAGCATCTGCTTTGATACATTGCTGGGTAGAGTCTTTGAGTGGTCCTCTGTGGTAGGCTCCTGTCCTGTTTCCTGTTTTCTCCAGCTTCCGATGTCTATCTGATTTGACTGTCTGAGTAAGGATTGAACATTTTATCCAGGGTCCTCCTTCTTAATTAGCTTCCTTAGGTGTAAAGATTTTGGTATGTTTATCCTATATGTCTAATATTCACTTATAAGTGAGTATATACCGTGTGTGTCTTTCTGCTTCTGGGATACCTCACTCAGGATGATCTTTTCTACTTCCACGCATTTGCCTGCAAATTTCATGATTTCCTTGTTTTTAATTGCCAAGTAATATTTCATTGTGTAAATGTGCTACAATTTCTGTATCCATTCCTCAGTTGAGGGACATCTGATTTCACCTTACACTGATGTCTATCTTGTTTGCCCTTCTGAGGAAGGTTTCAGCCACTTCTGTAGGATCCTCCTTGTTGTTTGTCTTCATTAGGACTATAGATTTTAGTATGTTTATGCTATATTATAAGGCTGACTTATAAGTGGATATTAACTATATAATATAGGATAAAAATAATACATTTTTAAAGGATGTCAAATAATTTTGTTTTTATTTTTATGTTCAATATAATTTCTGTACAAAAGTGAAGTTTCCTCATTAATGTATCATTCTTGCAACATCAGAAATACTCTTTTAAAATCAGAAATAGCTAATTCTCTGATGGGTGCCACAGATTTCTTTAGGAACTTGGCTAGGTAGGCCTAGAGACATATTTGATTTAGGTCACCTTGGATTAGTTGTTATCCAGGCTCCAGGCCCTCTGCTGTTTTGTTGAGAGTAAGGGTTTCTGCAGGCTTCTGTTCAGACCTGCTGCTGCCTGACTTTTCATTCTTTCACCTGTTTTGGAACTCTGTGACATGATGTGACTTTAAGCAGCTGTTGTCTCTGCATCTGAGCAAGGCATAATCCAAGATGGATAGAGGGGTTACACAACAAGGCTCTGGGAGGGGATTTTCCCAAGTGTAACCACCTCAAGTTCTTTATTTTAGGATGCCTCCCTTTGACTTTGTATCCATCATGGTAAATGTCATGACTCTAAACTTTCCGGAGTCATGTTTATAAATGCACCAGATATATGTTCTATATGGAGACCTTGCTGATGTTAGTTAGCTCCTGTCAAACATCATTGTAGGTGTTCTGTATTATTTAATTGAACTGAATCAACCCAAAAAGTGTATTGATATCACCAGCAGGAGCAAAATCCCAAAGGTGTGTTTTCCTAGGAAGAAATCACCATTATTTGTTTTATTTGTGTATTTTGAGACAAGGTTGCATTTTGTAGCTCAGACTGGCCTACAATTCAGTATGTAACCCAGACTAGCCTTAACCTCATGGCAATTCTCCTACCTCAGTGCCCTGATTTCTATGATTACCGTTCTTAGCCTGGCACCTTCAGGTCATTGAGACTTTGAGAACTCCATTTATATGGGCTGTTATGCCCAGATCATGAACCCCAAAAGACCAGGATTAAGTAGACTCTGCTGTAAGTACATGAGTTTTTTTTTTTAATTGAATATGCATTTGAACAAGGGAATGTGTCCCAAAGGTCTATCGCTCCAGAGTTTTTAAGGGGGAAAAAATGCAAGCAGTGACTTACATGCTTTGACATTACATGATTGGGTAAGGGAAACTGACTTTTGAAATGATTGGTCCACTTTAGGCCCCAAGACTACAGTTCTGGCTTGGTCATATGGGCCATTATACAGTTTCCTAGCAACTGTATAATTAGAGGACAGGGAAAGAATGCAGTAAGGCCAGTTCTTCCCCTCAGGACCTTACTGGGCATGTCTCCACCTAGCTAGCCTTCCTTCAGGCTTTAAACTTTAAAACAATATCCACTGATTTTTAAGCCTTTGGCCTCTTAGGACAATGTACAAAGATGACAAGATCTGGCTTATGGTCTGAGACTTAAGCACTAACTCTTAGCCTTTGTAGGGAGAAGGAATGCACGTTTAGCAAATCTATGACTGTGTCTCTGCTTCAGTTTCTGTTGAAAACATTTGAAATAATACATGTTCAACATCATCAGAAATACTTGGAAATTGGGAGCATTCCAAAAACGAAATCTGGCTTAAAATATTGAAAATTGAATCTTAGAACAGTGAAAAGAAATGAAGACCTATGAAAAAATATTTTTATGTCACAAAATTAAATACAACTGCTTCATCTAGTGTTATGGGAAACCTACCAGAGATGACCACTCACACACAGTTTACATGCAATTGAAAATCCTATTCCTGCAGATTGGGATTACACTCAGAACCTAAGTGTAGCACTGAATAGCCAGACAATGGGATTTCTGAAGGCAAAAAACACAACCTGGCATGTCCATCTACATTTGTGGGGATAGAGTGCTTCACCCAAGCAAACAGTATAACAAAAGCTAAAATAAGCACTTAGCTGGAGGGGAGATTCTTTGCAAGCAGGAAGTTTAACAAAAGAAGATAAGTACTTAGTTGGAGGTCGGGATTCTGTACAAGCGGGAAGTTTAAGAGAAGCTAAGTTACAGTGGCTTGCCCTCAGGTTTCTGGAATAGAGTTGAGTAAATTTCCATAGGTATCTCTACCAAGGAGATCAAATTCTAGTTAATCCTAAAATGGCCTCAGGAAGAATACAAGTTGGAGGAACTTCTGTAATGCACTTATTAATATCTAGATTTCTCTACTTTTCAAAAAGTAATATAAAAGTAATCAATAATAAATAAAAAATTCTCCAAGTACAAAAGATATGTCTTACAAATTATTTCTCTATGAATCCCTAAAGTTTCTTACATATTGACAATAGCTTTACAAGTTATAAAAACTGTCTAGGATCAGACTCCAGGTACACAGATAAATACGGTAATGTGCCTTATTTCTTTGGAACTAAATTTTAGTGAATCTTACATTCATTCTTATTCATAGGTTTGGATTTCACTAACTCATGCCATTTTCTTTCTTTTTTAAACTTATTTCTTTTTTATATCAATCACAGGTTAGGTACTTTGCATCCCAGGCATAGCCCCCTCCCTCATTAGCTCCCACTCTCCCCATCCCTCCCTCAACTCCTCCCCACCCCCTCCAAGTCCACCACCAGGGGAGGACCTCCTCCCCTTCCATCCAACCCCAGCTCATCTGGTCTCCTCAGGGCTGGCTGCAATGTACTCCCCTGGGATCTAGCCAAGCTGCTCCCTGGCATGTATGGGGGACAGTCAAAGAGTCAGCCATCAAGTTCATGACTGAAACAGTCCATGTTTCCCTTACTAGGGTCTTCAGTTCGACACTGAGCTATCATGGGCCATATATGAGCAGGGGGTTCTAGGCCATATCCATATATGGTCCTTGGTTGGAGAAACTACCTCATATAAGACCCCTGTGCCCTACTCAGTTTGGTATTTGTGGAGCTCTTGTTCTCCCCAAGTCTTACTAACTTCCCCTATTTTTATTATTACTTCCCGCCCTCTGCCAAAGGCTCCAGTGTGAGTCTTAATATCTGCTTTGATACATTGCTATATTGACTTTTTCAGAGGCCCTCTTTGGTATGTTCCTGTCCTGTTGCTTGTTTTCTCGTCCATTCAATGTCCATCCTATTTGTTCATCTAAATGAGCATTGAACTTACCAACCTGGGTCCTCCTTCTTGTATATCTTCCCTAGGTGTGTAAATTTCAGCATAACCTTCCTATCCTATAGGTCTATATAAATGAGTATATACCATATGTTTCTTTCTGCTTTTGAGATACCTCACTTAGGATGATCGTTTACAGGTCCCACCATTTGCCTGAGAATTTCATGATTTCCTCCTTTTTAATTGCTGAATAGTATTCCATTGTGTAAAAGTACCACAATTTCTGTATCCATTCCTCAACTGAGGGACATCTGGGTTGTTTCCAGGTTCTGGCTATTACACATAAAGTAGCTACGAACATAGTAGAGCAAATGTCCTTGATGTGTACTTGAGCATCTGTTGGATATATGCCTGAGAGTGGTATAGCTGGGTCTTGAGGAAACACTAT
>JAQQSO010004928.1:0-12408 GCA_028658305.1 Pachyuromys duprasi | reverse complement strand
GACTTGGAAGGGGCAGGGAGGAGGGAGATGAGGGAGGGAGTGGGAGGGTGGGAGGGAATGAGGGAGGAGGCTATGCCTGGGATGCAAAGTACCTAACCTGTGATTAATATAAAAATAAATAAATTTAAAAAAAAAAACAAAAAAAACAAAAAAAACAAATTCGAGGCTTGCCCTCACGTAACTGCTTTTGCTAGCAAAGCTCCACCTCATAAGGGTTCCCAGAGCTTCCTACAGATCCTGACAGAGGGTGATGTTCAATCATGTAAGTCTATGGGATACATTTCTTAGTCAAACCATAATACGTGTGTGTTTGTGTGTGTGTGTGCATGCATGACCTTATTTATTTATTCAAATATGTTGAAACAGTTTATTTTTCATTTTGATTTTTTATATTAGTTACAGTTTATTCACTTTATATCCTAGTTGTAGCCCCCTCTCTCATTCCCTCCCAATTCCACCCTCCCTCCCTCATCTCCTCCCATGCCCCTCCTCAAGTCCACTGTAGGGGAGGTCCTCCTCCCTTTCCATTTGACCCCAGCCTGTCATTGTCTTCCTCTGTGGCCTGATAAGGCTGCTCTGCCCCCTTAGGGGGAGGTTATCAAAGATCCAGCCACAGAGTTCATGTCAAAGACAGTCCCTGTTCCCATTACTATGGAACCCACTTGGACAGTGAACTGCCCTGGGCTACAGCTGAGCAGGGGTTATAGGTTATCTCCATGAATGGTCCTTGGTTGGAGTATCAGTCTCAGAAAAGACCCCTGTGCTCAGATTTTTGGGTTCTGTTGCCCTCCTTGTGGAGCTGCTGAGACAGGGTTTCTTATTGCACCCTGAAGATGATTCTTTCAAGTAGTCTGATGGGCCAGCAAGCCCCAAGAGTCTTCTTTCTCTACTTCCCTGGCACTGGAATGGGAACAAAGTACTGACACATTATACTTTGTATGTGCATGCTAAGGAGTAAATTCATGCCATCATGCTTGATTGAAGAGTACTTTACTAACTGATTAATTTTCCTAATCCCAAGTTCGGGCATA
The DNA here is from genome assembly GCA_028658305.1 of Pachyuromys duprasi. Lineage (NCBI taxonomy): Eukaryota > Metazoa > Chordata > Mammalia > Rodentia > Muridae > Pachyuromys > Pachyuromys duprasi. The sequence goes on along the minus strand of JAQQSO010004928.1, from coordinate 11,377 downwards.
AACAAAGCTCTATAACTGCAAGTCCAGGGTTTTATATGCACACAAGTTTTCAACTCTATTAATTAAATTCCTGGTTTTCAGGGCAAGTATCTCTTTATTCAAAAATTTCCAAAATTCCTTTGCTGTGGTTGGGTTGTTTTGTATTCTATCAGTACACATTAAGTCTACCTACTATTCAATATCATTATTTACCATGAAGTTTTAAAATTTTTGTAATTTACATTGTTTATAGGGCTTATAACATTCTTTCTTTAAAAATGTTATTGTTATTAATAACTGTGAATATTTGTTGCCTTTATGGCAGTTCAGTCTCCAAGTGGATTTCTTAGTAAGGGAAACAGGAACTGTCTCTGAAATGAACTCAGTGGCTGGCTCTTTGATCACCTCCCTCTGGGGGCTTGCAGCCTTACCAGACCACAGAGGAAGAAAATGCAGCCAGTCCTGATGAGACCTGATAGGCTAGGGTCAGATGGAAGGGGAGGAGGACCTCCCCTATCAGTGGACTTGGGGAGGGACATGGGTGGAAAAGAGGGATTGAGGGTGGAATTGGGAGGAAATGAGGGAGGGGGCTACAATTGGGATACAAAGCAAATAAATTGTAATAAATAAAAATAAATAAATAAAAAGAAAAAGATACAAATATACAAAAATATTCCCTGCTAATGTCTAACAAGAAAGTGATGCGATCTGATAGGGAGAGTATTGACTTGAATTAAATCCAACTAAAATTAAATTTACATTACATTTTATAAGTAGATTCCAGAGCCAAATAACTTGTGAACGAATGAAAAATACTTTGAATTCTTGCAAGTAGTAAGATTAATATACAAGTACTGTACTAGCTTTCTGTTGTTTCTATAAGAGGGGACATTTAGTGGCTTGGAACAAAAGACAGTTATCATGCTATTCTCCAGGTAAATTTAAGACAGGCCTCAAAGAGCCAGCATGAAGGAGCCAGAGAGCCTGCTTTTACCGAAGCTTTATAGGAGAATTTGACCTTGTCCCCTGTCTCCTCAGAGGTCACTTGTACTTCCTTGCATGGCCCTTTCTGCCATCTTCAAAGCCTAGAAAAAGCAAATGGAGACCTCTTTTTACATTCTCCTTGACTAACTAATCTCCATTCTTAACATTTCAGTACTCATGATTGATACAATAGACAGTCCATTAAATTAAAAAAAAAACAACAAAAATTCCCCTGATTACTAGCATTAATTACTCCCTAACTTTATCTGTTGTAGTGGCATAATGTGTCTCCAAGTTCTAGATACTAGGACAAGAGTGAATCTATATGTATGCATGAGGGTGCACTTTTCTGTATATTATAGTAACTAGAAAAATTATGATGTGTACCATTAATCAGTGGATGCTATATTTATTCATTCATCAAGTAATCGATTTTAGGTAATTTTGAAAAACCATGGTACTAGGCAAGCTGGGTTTTAGATTCTATTTTCGTAAATATTACCCCTGAATTCAAAAGCTGTGACATGAGAGGGTAAAGCATGGTTTTTCCTGAAATTCTGAGAGTCTTTAGAAATGCACTTGCTCTTTTATTTAATGGAAAGCAAATTGTATAGATTATATATATATATAATCTATCTCTCTCTCTATATATATATATATGTGTGTGTGTGTATGAGTAATTTTTAAAGAATAAAACTAAAAATGGTGATATTCATTTTCAATACTTGGTCACAATAAATTTAACTTTTATATAGAGTGTAGAAGAAGTTAGCATTATTCAAATCACCACATATTTATTAGGAGATAGATGATCAAGCAAATATTTGAAGAACTTTGTTTATTTGTGTTTTCTGTACATCTAGTGGGCCAGTTAGTGATCTTGCTATAAGTATGGCTGTTTCTTAGCAATCCACAAACATCTCTGCTTCATGCTCCTCCCTCTACCTTGTTTTGTTTTTCAATTTCCTATGGGAACAATTATTCTACAAAATGAAAAGGTGGCAAGGCCAGACATTTTCTGTAAACAGCATAAAATCAACTGCTTTCCTTCGGAGCTATGCTCTCCATCTCATTAATGGCATAAAATTGCCTAAGAAACCTTTCCTCTTAGACAATTAACAGATTCATCCAGTTCATGTGATACCCATCTGCTCAAATATAATTTTTCAAAAAGATTATCCATACCTCTTTACACTCTGGCCTTTGCTATTTTCAAAAGTCATATATAATTACTGAAGGGTATAAAATGCTAATAAGAAAACCCAGTGGCCTTTTGGGATGAAAAATTACATACAAGTCTTTTTCCAAATCTCTGAAACTCATACATAGAAGGATAGTACTCCAATAACTCTTTTTTTTCTGACACAGTGCACTGAATGCTTAGCCTTGGCTATAGTTTGGCAAGCTGAGAATTTTATAAAGACTAGAGGTAATTTCATGCATAGCAAAGACACAATGTGGTAATAGATTACTGTGTCTTATGCAGCCTAGCTCTACGTTTTGTAGAGGAAAAACATCAGGTTTATTGTGTTCCACTTTGGTCTCCTGCTGCTCAGGAGCTGGAGAGTCTGAAAGAGGCCACTTTGGAAAGAACAGACCATGAATATATATGAACACATACATGCATGTATATAAATGTGAGTCAGTGAATTTATGCAACATCAGCTTTACAACTACTGTATTATCTCTGTGGCTGAGCAAGCCAATTCCAGGTTGGCTTGCTTATTAACTGTGGGACCTATACAAAAAATATTATATTTTTCTGAAATGCTGTTTGTCAAATAAATTCCAACTAAGCATGGGTTTTTACTGTGCAATTAAGAGGAATGTTTTGCCTGCATTTATTAATTAATTAATTTATTCATGTATGTATGTTTGTATATGTGTGTATGGTTTTTTTAATTAAATTTTTTACATTAATTGCATTCTATTCATTTTATATCCTAGCTTTAGCCCCCTCTCTCATTCCCTCCCTAGCCCTCCCTCCCTCATCTCCTCCAATGCCCCTCTCCAAGTCCACTAATAGGGGAGGTCCTCCTCCCCTTCCATCTAAGGCAGCGTTTCTTTGTAACTCTGGCTGTTCTACAACTTGTGCTATCTACCAGGCTGGCCTAGCTCTCACAGATCTGCCTGTCTCTGTCTCCTGGGTGCTGGGATTGAAGATTTGTACCATGACACCTGATTTGGAGCCTGGAATTCTGATATTGGTTCCTAACAACCAAAACACTACAAAAGCACAAACAGCCATTCAGTATAAATGAGTTTGTTATCATCAGGTATCTGATTTAACTGTTGTTTGTGGCTTATACTTCATGCACACCCTATATACACCAAAACATTTTTTAAATAGTCCATGCTGGCTGTGAGTGTTCAATCATCCTTTCTGGGCCCTCCAAGAGCACATTTTCGGGTATACTATTTCAATAACTGGGGATTCATCTTTCAGGAGGCAGCCAAGGGGCAGGACTGAACATAATAAATCTTTCTGACAATATGCAGTCCTGAGCATCAGTCATGTTGAGTCATCTCATCTCCACAAAGCCTGCAACCAGTACTCTGCAAACCTTTGTTTCTGTTGCAAATTATTTCCAGAAATGTCTATGGTATAGGCATGTGTGGGAACTATTTATATTGCTATTATAAAATCTAAGCACTAACTTTTGTCAATATAGTGTCTTTCTTTCCGTTGAAGATGAATTGTTTTTTTTCTTCTGTATTTTATTTTATTTTTACAAAGGAAAATGATTTAAAATACTTTGCTTAACAGGATCTTTGGAGAGAACTATGTTATGAAAAACTTTTCATCTCTACTTTGTCATTGAAAATCATTTTAAAATATTTGAAAGTTTTTGGAGCCTGCAAAAGTTTACATTGATGTTTTAAGTAATAAACCAAATCTTTCACATCAAAAAAGTTTAGTTCAAACATTTATAAGTAACAAAAAAGTTAATACATATATAGGTAGATAAATAATTTCTAATTCTTTGTATTAGTTCTACCGTGCTTCAAACATGTCCTCATCAATGACTGAGATATTTTGACATGCTGGTTGTTTTTCATCATTTGGTACAAACTATAGTCATCTAGGAATAGAGACTCTCAACTTAAGAATTGTCTGTGTTAAACAGGTCTGTGTGATTGCCTGTGGAAGATTTTTGGATTGATGGTTGCTATGGGTATGTACAGTGAACTGTGGGTGATTCCATCGCTGAACAGTTGTGTTGCTCTGAAGACCCAGGACTGTAGATAACCTGAGGTATGACACCATGAGAGGCTAGGGAAGGCCAGTGGTAAAAATACAGCCTCAGTTGCAATGGAAATCTCAGAATAATTGAGATGCCAGGACCATAGAACAACCGAGGACAGTGGTAGGTATGGAGCAGAACTATCCTTGGTCTGCTGGCAGACAGGCTATGTCCTCTGGTGTTGGCAGAACTAGGGAGGTGGGGCTACCCAAAGCTATTTGGTTCCCAGAAAATTGTAAATAAGTTCCACAGGTCAGACTCAGAGTTACAAGACTTTGGAAGTATACTGTTGTTATTATTATTATTAATTAATTAATTCAGTTCGCATCTTGTCATAGGCCCTGCCCTCCTCTCTTCCCAGTTCTACCCTCCCTTCCCCATCCCCTCTCTCAAAATGTCCTCCTGGACATACACCCAAAAGATGCTCCCCCATACAACAAGGACATTTGCTCACCCATGTTCATAGGATCTTTATTTGTAATAGCCAGAAACTGGAAACAACCTAGATGTCCCTCAACTGAAGAATGAATAAAGAAACTGTGGTACATTTACACAATGGAATATAACCCAGCCATTAAAAAGAAGGAAATCATGAAATTTGCAGGATGGATGGAACTAGAAAAGACCATCCTGAATGAGATAACTCAGACCCAGAAATACACACATGGAATATACTCACTTATAAGTGGATTTTAATCATATAGGACAAGATAGACATACTACAATGTACAGACCCCAAGAAAATAAGTACGATGGCATCTTAGGTTTTATGTTGGCCCACTAGGTAGGGGAGCAGGAAATATCTCTGACATACATTTTGGTTTTTATGTTATGCTTCTTCCCTCTTGGAGTATGAAAGTATATAATTTGCTTTGTATTTTATTATTTTAACGGGGACTATTTTAAAAGTGAAACTTTTTAAAGGCAACGTTAAGATGAGAATCTCAGGAATAAACAAGAAAGAATGTACCGTTTTTATAGTGGTAGATTTGTGTGGCAAGTTAGCAAAAGGTTATTTGGTAAATCAAATTCAAAAATGATTTACAAAATGAAAATATTTAAACCGTTTCTATTGTAAGCACATGTGGGTTTTCAAGAAAAGATGGAGTATTTGTGTAACAGCCAATTTGATGTGCTGAAGATTGCTGATATAAAATTTTAGTCCTCATACATACTTGTTGTAACAATATTGGATTTTTCTTCTCTTTGAGTTAGTAGACACTGTTTATTTTCATCATACCTGAAATTAACCCTCTCTCTTCTATAGCTTTTTCCATTCAGCTTATAAGGTTTTCTGAAGTAAATAGTTGTACTCCATGATCTCATGTAAATATTTGCAGAGGTGTTACTAGAACTTGTGTGTATGTGCGTGTGTGTGTTCAAATACTTTGCATAGAATTTATAAAATTAAAATGATGCTTCCTGTCAGATATGTTGTATGCTGACCTATATCCTAGTGATGCTTAAACCTTTAAAAAAACTTTTACGGAGAAATATCTGAGTATTGATTTTCAGCCAAGCTTGTCTCTCTTGTAAAGGTCACAATTTTTAAATGAGAGTACCTTTGTATGTGACTTTCTAGCACATCTGTTTTTAGTTCTAGCTACATATAAGAGATTGAGAAACCAACCTAAGGGGGAAAACATTCAAGTCAAAGTAGAGGTTTCTCGTTTTTCTCAAATATTAAAGCCGTTCTAGTAAATACATAGTAAGCCATTTTTGGAATGCAATGGATTGTATGTTTACATTGGAGGAAGTAGTAATTTAATTTTAATTGATACATATTATGTTCCTCATAATTCAGTATCATAAAAACAACTATTTTCATAGAAAAAGCTGCTCACAATTGTAATTGTGGCAGTATGTAGTAGCACACTTTAGGGATCTTAGCTCACAGATGCTGAGGCGGGAAGATTTAAAGATTGAGACCACCTTCTACAAAGAGATCATGTTTCAAAATTAAAAAAAAACATTAAAAAATTATAAATGTTCAAATGAAGTTGGCTTCATGGTTTGCAGAAACCTAAGGTGGGAGATAAGCTCACCACCCTTTTAGAATACATACTCTGTGTGCTTCCCTTGGGGACACCAAGGCTTTCACTGTCTGCTGCTAGGTTATGTTAAAAGGTGAGCCCTAGAGAACCCAGCTGACACTTTGATTTATGTCAACTGATATTTTGAATAGAGAACCTAGCTATCATATGACAATGTTTTTACTTACAGAGTTGCCACAGAGAAATTGATTATTGTTTTTCATGTGATAAATTTTGGTAATTTGTTTTGTAACAATAGAGTACAAATAGTATGCTTATGATGAAACAGTTCAAAGAATGTGTCAAGCGGCATCTTTCTTAATAAAATTTCCTTCTAAAATAAATCACATGGAACTATGCTCCAAATCATAAGTCAGACTGTGAGGTATTTATTTAACTATATGTTGATGTTCTTATTAGATGAACATCAAAACAGTTTGAATCATTTCTTCAAAGTAAACCAAAATATTCTACCCATAGAAAAACATTAGTGATTTACTCAACATTGTAATTAAAACTTAATGAACTTTAAACTATTTTTAATAGAAAAAAATGTGTCTTGATGTGCATTAGAAAACAAATGACCACAAAAAGGAATTAAATTTTTGGTTTATTAATTACTTATACACTGTTATTTTTATTCCTATAAACTTAAGTATGTACTGTCACAGTAAGAATTCCATTTGTTTTCTTGTAAATTGAATTTGTAAAGTTTATTTCAAATCACAATGTGGATGGAGGAAGAGCTCATGACATTCCACCCCTCACTGAGGAGACACTGACAACTAACTAATGGCTGTTGGGTAGAGTCAGTTTTCATCAAGCATGTGGTTCATGGAAAGATACTCAGATGGTCTTACACTTACTCACAGCACAAGGTAGACTCAGTTTTAAAAAGGAGCATGTGACCTTGGGATGAAAAAGTGATGTGGGACTTTTGGGGAGGAAATGGAGGAGAAGGAATGGGGAGTGCTTTTGATCAAAATGCATTATATGCATATATGAAATTCTGAAACAATAATCATATAAACACTCAAAGAAATACATCATTAAAGTAACACTCAGTCACTATGTTGAATAACATTTCTGCTGTTTACTTCTGAGTAGCAGAAACATTTCCAAAATACTTATTTAAGTAATATCAGCATGTCTGGCTAAAATCATTACTGACAAAGGAATGGTTTCTCAGATATATCTGTACTGACATAAATTTCAATACCATCTTAATTCCAACACAAATTGGTCATTTTGTTATTCTCAGGCTACATGTTGAGTTTATTGTCTCATTTATATCATAATATCATTAGGAGAATTTATTATTTTCTATTACTATCCTAACACATATGTAGATGCCCATCTCATATTTGAAACAACCATACAGAAGATGTGTTAGGAAAGAATGTTTAATATAGGCTAATCTACAACTAAAGCATAAAATTAAAAAAAAAACAGCTTCATAAATATAAAGTCAGCAATTCTTCTCCTAATTAAGGAAGGACTGAGAGATTTATGTAGCCAGTCAGGGAATAGTGAGATTGATTGGCTAACAGAGGCTGAATCAGTTTCCTACAACAACTAAAGCATTTGGGATGCTCTTTTTATGAGATGGAAGTCAGCTTTCAGTTCTAGATGGACATTCTTTTAGATATCTATACACAATTGTTATTTCTGTTATGTTAAACAAAGGGTCACCCACATTGTTGTCAGTTACCCCTAAAACACTATCAGCAGTTTATCTGCAATAATTGCAGACTTAGCAACTTCCTAAAACCTTTTTGGAGGGAAGAATCACATCCTGCCCAAGACTTCCTTTTTGAATCCCCAGAAACTGCATGTTACCTACATAACAAAAAGGCTTTGTAGATTTGATGAAATCAGAGATCCTATTGTTTAAGAAAGCAAAGGGATCCTTGAAAGATAAGTTGTGAGGTGGAGGACTCACTGCTGATTTAAGGCAATGTGAAGAAGCAAAGTGACAACTTTGAATATATACATATATATATATTCATATATATACATATATATGTTTCTATATATTTATGGGTTTGGGGGGTTGTTTGTTTGTTGTTATTGTTGTTTGTGAGACAGGGTTACTCTGTGTAGCCTTGGCCTTGGCCATCCTGGAACTCACTCTGTAGACCAGCCTGACCTCCAACTCCCAGATCTGCCTGCTTCTGCCTCCCGAGCGGTTGGGATTTGTGAGTGCCCGTCACCACCTGGCCTGACTTTGAATATTTAAGTGGACTTTGAACCAAAAATGACAGAAGATTATAGAAAAGCAAGGATATAGATTGATTTATGGCCATTTTTGATAGCTTAATTTTCAAAAAGGACATTGGAGGAGGGATAAAATAGGAAACAGGACAGAAGCCTACCACAGAGGGTCTCTGAAAGGCTCTACCCTGCAGGGTATGGAGGCAGATGCTGAGACTCATAGTCAAACTTTGGGCAGCATGCAGGGAATCTTATGAAAGAAGTGGGAGATAGTAAGACCTGGAGAGGACAGGAGCTCCACAAGGAGAGCAACAGATCCAAAAAGTCTGGGCACAGGCGTCTTTTCTGAAACTGATACTCTAGCCAAGGACCATTCAGGAGATGGCCTGGAACCCCTGCACAGAGGTAGCCCATGGTAGTTCAGTGTCCAAGTGGTCTCCATAGTAATGGGGACATGAACTGATTGGCCTGCTCTTTGATCACCTCCTCCTGAGGGGGGAGCACCCTTACCAGGCTACAGAAGAAGACAATGCATCCAGTCCTGATGAGACCTGATAGACTAGGATCAGTGGACTGGGAGAGGGCCAAGTGGGGAAGAGGGACGATGGGATTGGGAGAGGAGGAGAGAGGGAGGTAGAGGGGTAATACAAAGTGAGTAAACTGTAATTAATTAAAATAAAGGACCACTCCCTTGCTGGCATTTAATTTTACCTCATGAGACTTCTGTCAGACTTACGATTCTTATGATGGTTAGAGCTGCATTGCACAGCCACTCAATGTTGGGTCCATAGTCCATGTGCCCCATATATGAAGTGCTTAGTAATTAACTGGTTATAACTCGTTTATGTCATGAAGCCTATTAGAGACACCTGAGATAATCTTTGTTGTATGTCCCCTGAACTTGAATGTTAGCCACTAAATTCATGCTTCTTCTGTGATTAAATCAATATCCTTTAAGTTAAATCATTAGGCAATCTGATCTGTGTTCAAATTTCTAGATGCTTTTTCTTCAAATACTTACATCCTCAAGTCTTTACTCTAATAAACATTCTATATTCAATATTACTGTATTTAATTTTTAAAAATGTTCAAATCTATTACTGAATATTTATCATATTTTAAATTATGGTTTTATTTTAATTATGCCATGAGAAGCATAAGGAGGCCTGATATAACACTGAATGTCCTCCAATGCCTCTGTTTACTGTGTCTTCTCCAACTGGGAGATGATTTTTCACATTTTGAGACAATTTCAAAGCTAAGAACTTAAATAACACATTTTAAAAGTATATTTCCCTAATAAGTTTATATCTTATGGAAATATTTTTATTTAATGCCTTTCAATATAAGACAGCACAGCAGAATTTAAGGAAAATGTAGAAGTTTTATGTATTCTTATTATTGCCTTGCAATAAAATTTGTTCTTCTAGAATTTTATATTCAAATATACAGTATGCTCTAAATTGCCATGTGTGGAGTTGAGAGACAACTATATTCATAGCAGCTTTAGTCATAGCTAGAATCTGAAAACAACCTAGATGTCCCTCAACTGAAGAACTGATACAGAAATTGTCTTGCATTTACAAAATGAAATACTATTCAGCAATTAAAAACAAGGGAATCATACTTTGAGCTGTTTCCTTAAATTTTATACTGACCATAAGTCTTTAAAAGTATGTTTTTTTTTCTTAATTTTGGAAATCTCTGAAAATATTTTTAATTAACTAAAAAAATCTTATTTGGCTAGAAGATAGATGCTTGAATTATTTTTAATTTACTAAGATTTGTTTTACTGTTCTGAATGTGGGTTTTGAAAACAGTTCTATATGAACCTGAGAAGAATATATGTTATATTCTTATGTCAGTATTCTACAAATTTTAGGTTGGTGTTCCAGTATTCAACTTTTTTTTCTAAGTTTATACTTGTGGTTCTGTTGGTAGAGAAAGCATATTATTTAATGAACTAACTCTCCCTATACATTTCCATTCTCTTGGTTTTGCTATTTGGACTCCAAAGGTCTGTATTTGGAGGCAAATTATTTAGGGTTCTTTCTTTGTTTGTTTTTGAGGTTTAACCCTTTTATGAAATAAAAAATGTGATATCCCCAGGAAATTCCCTTGGGTAATGTTATCATTTCATTGTATGCCTTCTTTTGATTAATGTTTATATTATACACATTGTTTCATTATTTAATTTTCGTTTTGGGTGCATATGAAATTTGCTTTTATAGGAACTTTATAATTAAGTATTGGTACTTGATAGAACTTCACATTCTTTGCCTTGTGAATGGTTATATCTGCATCCCAATTTGCATCTTAGTATGTTTGACTTATTAGCTTTAATGTATGCATAGTTTTCCATTATATTGCAAAGTGTCCAAATGTTTTATAAGCAGTGAGCACCCTCTAGGATACCTTACTATAACACATTCATATTGATCCACCCTGCAAGAAAACAATAAACCCATGGAACATAGGCAATATATTATTCCTGGCAAATAAATAATATGATATTCATGACTTCATTAACTTCCCTATTTCTATTTTCTGAAGGTGAGAAATGGGAAGAATGCAATAGGTACGCAGGATTCTTTCTTAAAGGAGCAATAGCCCAAGTCTTAAACAAAGTTGCATAAAAAGCAGACAGCATCTTCAACAAATGGTGCTGGTCCAACTGGATATCTGTATGCAGAAAAATGAAAATAGATCCATATTTATCATCGTGCACAAAGCTAAAGTCCAAGTGGATCAAAGACCTCAACATAAAACCAGACACACTAAACCAGTTAGAAGAAAAAGTGGGGAAGACCCTAGAACTCATTGGCACAGGAGACTACTTCCTGAATAGAACACCAACAGCACAGGCTCTAAGATCAACAATCAATAAATGGGACCTCATGAAACTGAAAAGCTTCTGTAAAG
>JAQQSO010004927.1:0-12409 GCA_028658305.1 Pachyuromys duprasi | reverse complement strand
GAAGCTTTTCAGTTTCATGAGGTCCCGTTTATTTATTATTGATCTTAGAGCTTGTGCTGTTGGTGTTCTGTTCAGGAAGTAGTCTCCTGTGCCAATGAGTTCTAGGATCTTCCCTACTTTTTCTTCTAACCGATTTAGTGTGTCTGGTTTTATGTTGAGGTCTTTGATCCACCTATTTTAGTTTTGTGCAGGGTGATAAATACGGACCTATTTTCATTTTTCTGCATGTAGACATCCAGTTGGACTAGCACCATTTGTTGAAGATGCTGTCTTTTTTTTCCATTGAATGGTTTTGGCTTCTTTATCAAAAATCAAGTTTCAAGTACACAACAAGGACATTTGCTCAACCATACTCGTAGCAGCTTTATTCGTAATAGCCAGAACCTGGAAAGAACCCAGATGTCCCTCAGTCGAGGAATAGATACAGAAATTATGGTATTTTACACAATGGAATTCTGCTCAGCAGTTAAAAACAAGGAAATCATGAAATCTGCAGGCCTGGAAATGATCATTCTGGGTGAGGTATCCTAAAAGCAGAAAGAAGCACATGGTATATACTCACTGATATAGACCTATAAGAGAGGATAAACGTACTGAAATCTATACACCTAAAGAAGATAAACAAGAAAGAGGACCCAGGGTAAGATGATCAATCCTCACTTAGATAGACAAATGGGATGGATAATGAATGTAGGAGTAAACAAGCAACAGGACAGGAGCCTACCACAGAGGACTTCTGAAAGACTCTACCTAGCAATGCATCAAAGCAGATATTAAGACTCACAACCAAACCTTCAGCAGAGTGCAGGGAATCATATGAAAGAAGGGGGAGTTAGTAAGTTTTGGAGAGGACAAGAGCTCCACAAAAACCAAATAGATCAGGGCACAGGGGACTTTTATGAGACTGTTTCTCCAATCAAGGACCATGTATGGATATAACGTAGAACCCCTACTTGGATATAGACCATGATAGCTCAGTATCCAAGTGGGTACCCTAGTAAGTAGAACAGAGACTATTTCTGTCATGAACTCAATGACTGGTTCTTCAACCCTCTCCCCCTCCCCGCACTGAGGGAGGAGTAGCCTTGCTAGACCCCAGAAGAGGACATTGCAGCCAGCCCTGAAGAGACCTGATAAGCTAGGGTCAGATGGGAGGGGAGGAGGTTCTCCCCTATCAGTGGACTTGGAAAGGGACAGGGAAGAGATGAGGGAGGGATGGAGAGAATGGGAGGCAATGAGGGAGGGGGCTATGGCTTGAATACAAATTACATAACCTGTGATTAATATAAAAATAAATAAATTAAAAATGATATTTCTCTTCTATTGGAATTAAAATATTATTTATTTTTATTTTCTATATGCGTATTTAGCTCTATACATGTATATAATTTGTGTGAGCCCATGGTGGTCAAAAGAGGGTATCAGATCCCATGAACCTGAAGTTATGGATGGTTATTGGCTGCCATGTGAGTGCTGGGAACTAACCCTATGTCTAATGTGAAAGCAACAAGTGATCTTAAATACTCGTTAGTCTGCTATTTTTTAAATGGAACAAGAATGCTATTAGACATTTATAAAATATTCATGGAATTAAGATTTCTAGATTGTCCTGAACCTCAGGAGTTTATGCAGGCAATATTTTTATTTCCTGTTTTTGCATATAACTTGCAGGAAGTAATATAAAGTATAGAGGGGATAAAAAATCAATACCCTTATTATCAACACCGATAAAGGCAATGAAATTGTGCTTCTTTAAAGCAATTTTGCATGTAGACATCCTTTCTGATATGTAATCAGGAAACTTATTCCATATTAAAAATTTTCTACTTCCATAGCAGCATGAATTAGGCAATCGGGAGAGAGACTTTATTACAAGAACAACTGGACAAACCACTGTTGGTATTCAATCAAAGGAGAATGTGTTAAAAGGAAGTTGAAAGCTGCCCTTACTCCAGTGCTGGGTCAAGGAGGAGTAACTGTAAACACGTTTGTCACAGCTGGCTTCTTTGTGAGCACATAACAAGGCATTCTTTGCAGGCAACAGAGCAGTGAGCGGGCACATGGCTTTGTTAATGAATGCAGAAAGGATTTCAGCGTGTGTGCCCATGAGTTGCTAGAGACCCACTGCTGAGCTAGTTTTCAATGCTCCTGCTTAAAGAATCAAACATTAGCCGCTGTGCAATGATGTCATCGTGCTTCTCTATATCCTGAGAAACTGAAACTCAGCTTAGCTCAAAGAAAGAACTAAGGAACTTCTAAAAGTTTAGGAAAATGACAAATTAAGATTAAAGTCTACAACAGAGAAGACACAACATAGTGCAAGGAGACTAGTCCAAGCAGTCAATGATATATTGACCTTTTTCTCTATGGAACTGAGCTATTTGGAACAGTAGATAAAGGTGATTGTACACTTTATATACAAGGCTGTGTGCTGACTGGTTGGATTCATGAACCACCTAATGAGAGGGCTATGGAATTATTCCTGCAGAGGTGACACTGAAGATGTGAGAACTCTCATAGAAGGAGGTAGTACTGTAACCAAATACAGTACACCTGGCAAGAACGTTCTTTCTTGCTAGCCAATATGGTAAAAGCATTTTTTCTGCAAAGATGATGCACCAACAGAGGACCTAGCCCTCCTGTTCAGATGTGATCGATTGGCAGCTCAGTCTCAATATGGATCTCTGAGTGAGGGGATCAGGGGCTGCCTCTGTCATGAACTCAGTTGCCTGGTCTTTGATCACTTGCCCCTGGTGATGTCAGGCCACAGAGGAAGAAGATTCAGGCTGTCCTGATGAGACTTAACAAGCTATGAGCAGATGGCAATAGTGGAGAACTCCCCCTTTCAGTGGACTATGGGAATGGGATGAGGGGAAGAAGGAAGGAGGGCAAGATCGCAGGAGTTGAGGGAGGGGGCTTCAATCGGGACATATAATGAATAAATGTGGAAGAAAAATACTTAAAAATAAAAAGAAAACATTTTTTACTAGCCTTCTCAAACCTTAGCTTACATTATGAAAATTATTGACACTAATTTTATTATATCTTTGAATGGAAGTTTCACATATAATTAGGTAAATTAGTATCACAACACACATAATACTACACTTATTATTTTAATGCTTTATCTCTGTAGTACAACTGTTAATGAAGTTGACAGAAATATCATCCAAGTTTAACTATTAAAATCTTAATTCTTAAAGCAAGATATTCTTTGAGAGCTAGAGAGACATATATGGATGGCATTCCAACTTTTTTTCATGTCAATGATTATAAATAATGTAGTGTTTTTAAAAGGTGAAGTTGAAGACATCCACGCCAGAAAAGTAAGTTTATAGCAACTTAAACTTTGAAGTTTAAGGCAAACTTCAAAGATCCCAGGTATTTGTTACTCCACCAGGGGAAAATTGAAAGTGATCAGTAGTTATTTGTTTTTTTGTATCATAGCTTACAAAAAAAGACCCTTCAAGTGGGATGCAATTATTTTTAACTCCTGTTCGTACACAGCACTGTTTACAGTGGCGTCATTGAGCATCGGAGCAGCAATAGCTCACCTTCTGTTGTGTGAAGAGAGAGAGAACTGCTTGTTTTGCTTCCCATCAACAACCAAATGTGAGGGAGGGAAACAGATGCTGCCTGTGTGGTTCTGGGGTCTGAGGTATTGCAAAAGGATGAAGCCACAACTGCAGTTTCCTAAATAACCATGCTGAGCACCATGGGAAGGCATCGTCCAGGTTGATTTTCTTATACACATTCTCCAGGATGTAAATATAGAAAAGCTGGAATCTGAGGCAGAAAGGTTAGAGGGAGGAAGTAACATAAAGTATGTTATCTGGCTAGTAATTCTTGTAAATTGGTCCGGTGTGTTAGTTCAAATCTTTCCTGAGCATCCCAGGCACCCCTGCACAGATACCCACCCACATTCAGAAGGAACGTCTCCTCACCTGCAAGCAACAAAGTCAGCAGGGCATCAGGTAAGATTTTCTCAAACTCTGAGTTTATGACAAGGGGAGAGTTTGCTCTCTTTATTACATCCAAGCATCCTCTTGAGACCAATTATAAAATCCCAGAACCTGATATTCTTTTATCACTTTAGCCTCTAGATCTATAACTGGCAGAACTAAAACCACAGATAACAGAGGAACCAATACTGGCATCCACGTGCTGTGCCTTTTCAAGTAGCATTTTTGTGCCTTTCCAAGAGGGCTTTTTGTGCGTTCCAGTTCCACCTTGTTTACAACAGTACAAACAAGAAATAATCGCTGGTATCAGCCTCCTGTAGACTTTTCAAGTAGTGCATAGACCACTCTGCATTTTCTTTACAAGATTTCTGTCTTTATCCCTCATATTCGTTAATACTACAGGGCCTACAAGGCACTTATATATAATTTTACATAAGGAACACATAGCAGAGAGAGGATTTTCTGGGCAGAGATCTGAAGGAGAACTGAAGAAGGAGCTGTTCAAGCTCATGGTTTTGCTGCTCTGCTTCCTCCCCGCATCCTCCTCTTCTTCCACTGCTTTTAGGTCCAATATCATAAAACTTGGGTAATCTAGGTTGACAGCGTTTTTCTGAAATTCTGTATGCTTTAGAATCTTTGGCTTAATTATTTAATTTATTCATTATCTATTCGTTATTTAAGCATTATTTCTGTTTTAAGAACACCAAAACGAGGTTCACTGTGTCAGTTTTCTAAGTCCAGATAGATGAAATTTCTAAGACTAAGCCTCTGAGAAATTTTGATATATGACAGGGACCTGAAGGAAATGAGGCAGTAGTAAGGGGTGGGAAGGAGAAATTGTAGGGGGTGGGAAGTTAATAGTCTGTGTGCATTGCTTTTGGGCATACAATTGTCAAAGGCTAACATCGATTAACAAAGAGGACATAATTCTGTCATTGGTAGTATCACGGATAGAACTGGATGCCATTATGTTATATAAAATCTTAGGTTTTGGAGGACAACTAGTCAGATGTTTTCATATGCAGAAGACAGAGTCAATTGCTAAAAACCAGAGAACCAGGCAGTGGTGATCTGAGCAGAAGAGAGTATGGGCTGGGAGGCACTAAGGGTAAATGGGATACATAGGAGGAGTGACTTGTGTTGGCCCATAGTGGGATGCCTCATTGACATGAATTAAATATTTCTAAATATTTAGAGTTCTTTCAGTATGCCTAACATAAGGAAATTATTTATGTCTGAGACAGTAGATGCCACTAACCCAAATCTGATTGCTAAATGAACATTGTGTGGAATTGTTACACTGTACACCATAAATATGTATAATTACTCTGTGGTATAATTACTCTGTGGTAATTTAAAATAAACTATACTTTAATTTTTTTTAAATTGAATCTTTGCATCACTTCATCACTTCACTACAATACAGCAGGGGACAGAAATCTCCTTTGGAATGGCATGTATTTATCAATGTGTTTTCACATGGCTTGTTAATTCAAATCCATGACAAACAACTTGTAAATACATCAGGTTCTCAGACATTTAATAAAGGTGTTAGTGTTCTCAACAATCACTACAGTCCCAAAACAAATGATAATAAATTCTAGTTTTGAGAGGAAAGAGAATTCATTTATTTAGCAGATAAACTCCTTGCTCACAAAAATAAAACTAATAATGCCAGCATGTAAATTAGAGCAAGATGCTCCAACAAGTGCAGTGGAAGGAATGAAAAGGTCCTGCTTTTACTCAGTAAATAAGATGAGTTATTGATGGTGCATCTCCTCACATGAAAAGGCTGTGACTAATGAGCTGAACAACCAAAGGGTCTTTCTCCAGGCCAGCAAGTCAAAGGACTTCACCAATAAATGTCGACATGATGAGTATGTAAGATTTGTGAATTGTGTTGAAATTTAAGGAAACTCTTTCTGTGGCAGCAGCGTGTAAACGCTGGGCAGAGAACAGCCCAATGTAAAGTTTTGTAAATACACGTTTTTGTCTTGTGAAACAGGTTTGGCTTTGCTCTCTTAATGTCCCTTCAGCAGCTGTCTAGGTAAGAGGCCTTTCATCCTTGTACATCCATACCCTGACACGGTGATATCTTAAAAAACAAATATGCTGGCAGCCCCCAATTCCACAAAATGAAATTTGGAAAAAAAAATTCTATATGATGTTTCAAAATGGATTGACCTAACTCAACCACCCAATGCCTGTTTAGTCAGAAATGTTTGGTTAAAAGCCTTCTTCAGAACATGGAAGGGTCAGAGAGATACCTGATGCATTCAGAAATCTCGTTTAATAACAGAGGAGAAAGTGCTAGTGGTTTGTGCTGGCAGAAAGCTAAACTGCAGCGTTTGGGGAATTGAATAATGGCTGTAGAAAGAGTTTACTGTTCAATACAATCACAGCAATGAGCTGCATACCCCTCCGTAAAGCCTGCAAGGAAATGTTCAGACTTCAAAGGACAGAGTCTTGGAATACAAAGCATGTGAGGTTTATGAACAGGTACTGAAACAGAGAATCTGCTATGTGTCCACTGCCTTTTGGTATTGGGATAGCAGAGACTGTCCCATCTCAAGTCTTACTGAAAGCTGTTCGAAGAGCCGCCATTCAGTGCTGAGCACCCCTCTCGCGCACCTCACAGTTTGAGAGCAATACTGCAGATTAATGATTCTTCCTTAGGATCGCCTCACTCTATGACCTAGACTTGGGCAAAAGAGGAAGAACATTGAGAATTAGCAAACCGAAGGCAGGATGTGAGATACCAGAATTTTTTCAAGTGCATCATACCTATTGGTGTGAAAGGAGAGTTATTTGCCGCTCATAGATAATCACTTTACACTTTTCTGTGGTTTTCAGATATACTACAGTTCAGAAAATGCATTCATCAAGACAACTACAAACATGAAAATAAACATAATCTCATTTCTAAATTAAAACCTAGATTTGGTGTGTGTGAAAGAGAGCAGAGCAAGTGTGAGAGAGATGATTCAGTATGTGAGGGTGCTTGGTGCTAAGACTAACAGCATAAGTTCAGGTGCCAAGACCTACGTGGTAGCTGAAGGGAATCAACACCAGCAAGTTATCTTTTGATCTCCATACTTGCACCTTGGAATGTCCCTTAACAGTCTTATAGATGGATGGATGGGTATCAAAAAGAAATAAAGATATCAAATTATTTTTTTTGTTGAAAATAAAATCTGTCTTCCAATAGTTCAAGTTAAGTCCATGAAGCAAAACCAGGCATACATTTCCTAGAAAATTCATTATTTTTGGTTCCAAAGATAATTATATGTGTATGTGGGAATGTATTCTGATACGTGTTTGTGTGTGTTTCTGGAGATAGAACTCACGTATGTGAATAATGAATCCGGAGATCTTTATTCTTGAAATGCAGCTTCACTATGCAGGCCTTAAACTCCCTGTGTGTCCCAAACTGTCATTCTTCTGCCTAGACACTGAGAGCTCTGGCTCTTTCAGGCATATATCACCATCTAACTTGATTTTAATTTTTAGTGTAGGAGTGTAATTGCCTACATTTGAACTGAATCATGTCACTATGAAGAAAAACTTTTTTGGAGTGTTGGTCTATTATCTGGGTTTTATTCCTATTGTCTTAGAAAGGGAATTCAATGGGTTTATTCAGACACTGTCAATAAATTTTCATGAAGTAAATAATATAAACTGAAATTATTCAAAGACTTGATTTAATTAGAACCTGCTCTTAAAACTAGGATATCTTATTGGACAAGACAGTTATTAGTAGAAAGCCATACCATGTTTGTCTTGTGAAAGTGAGAAGAGCAGCTTCCGAGGGTGAGTTACACAGCAGCTTATCTTTCTAAGGAAGTAAGGAGTAACACTCATTTTGGTTTTAAACGGAGAGGAACCAACTTCTCCACATTCCTCATGCCAGGTCTCATCAGCATTTCATGCATGAAAGTTTGTGATAGGATTGGAAGGCTTAGTTAGATGAGGTGGAGAATCCAAAACAGAACGGGACTGGCCATGTCTACCTATGCTCCTGACAAGATGCAAATTGATGTCTTCAAAAGGGAGGGGAAGCACAAAAATGTGGGGTACAAGGTTACCCATGGGGAGAAAACTAACAGAAAATGACTATTCTCCAGTTACACTAGGAACTCTGAGTTAGATTGTTCCAGTTCCTCAGAGGCTGGCAGAATGGGCTCAGAAATATGAGATGTGCAGTGTTTTCTTCAAGCAGCACACAGTTCAGAAGAAACATCGGAGTGACTGGTTCAACATTATAACATTCAGTAATGCTGCACTGCTTGTTTGACGCAAGCTTTAGAAGTACTCTAATCTGCCCTACGATGCCAAAGTCAAGATGAGTCCCACTCTCTTGTCCTTGAGTTATTTTGACAGCCATTAATTAACGAGTATGGGTGACAGGAAGCTTAGGACCTAAAATATATAAGACACACTCTTTTCTAATCTATTTTATATCTTCACCCTCCCTTGAGATTTACAGTACACACATCTCTATTTCAACCTCAACTGAAAAGTTTTTAAATTACAGTGCACCTAAAATATGCACTTTCACTTTTCAAGCAAGTGTTATCAACTAATACAATTTATGGGACTGTATTTCTGAATATATCCACAGTTCATGTTTTTCCTTATAACACTGATAAAAAGATGGAGCCCTTAATTCTTTAAGAAATGGCAGCAACAAGCCAAACAAAAATGAAATAAAAGGCTATGGAGTACATGGACATATTCTCAAACCAGTCTGGCCTGCCTTTCGAAATGGATGCCAATAAATAAGTGAGCAATCTGAAGAACATGAAATAATTTAATTACTTAGAAAAAATAAAGCTAGCAGTATTAATAAATTTATAGTCTCTCTAGCGAACACAAACCATGAAAGCAATTTCCTCTGGATGAACTCAAAATTTAATTATTTTAAACAGAAACAAAGAGAAGAAAGAAACGGGTATAGGAAGAAAGACTGGAGACAGATTAATAAGACAGAAGAACAGAGAGAAGCAGAGGGACGGAGAGACAAAAAGAAACAGAAAGAGAAACAGAGAAAAACAGACACAAAGAGAGACAGAGAGAGGGAGTGCAGACAAGTGAGGAAGAAGGAAAGGAGTCAGAAGGGAGAAGAGTTGAGAACCTGTGAGCTTCTTTAGCAGGAGTCATGGAGGCTAAGGAGGTGGTACACTGCGCTTGACAGTACTGATTACTTTGTCTGTTAAAGTCCTATCTATATTTTGCTGAAAAACTTGAAAATTGTATAAATAAAAAGAATCCTCTAACAGTTAAAGACTCTAGGAAGAACTATTTGAATTCGTGTGAACAACTCCTCTGCTGAAGCGATGTGGGCTCTGAGGATAGCTGCTGTTCATCCCTGCCACGAGGTTTCAGTTTAGAAGAGAGTTTGCCGATTAGCGTCAAGCACGAAGTGCCTCTTGCCCAAGTTGTCTACAGGCTATGCAGTTAGGGGAGTTAGAAAAAGGGTGGCATCATTTCTAAGTAAATTTCTAACTTACAGTTAGAGTCAATTTATTCATTTTGTTTCAGAGGTCAGTTTCGAGATGGGCTCTCAGCTCAGGCTTCTTTCCAGGACTCAAGAAACTAAGTTCCTTATGCAACCCAAACAATACAGAATTTAAGAATTCTATATGTGTATCCACCCCTTTGAATCTTGTACTTCTAGTAGTTAGGCGGGAAAAGGCAGAATTCACTCTCACAGGTTAGTCATGAAGTAATCTTGGTTAATTTCTGGCTTCCAAGTCATCACTGCATCAGCCAGTCTTGTGAGTTTTGTTTCTAAATCATGAGATTGATATGATTCTCCCTCCCCATTTTTCTGCTCACTATGTCCCTCAAGCTAGTCTCATGTATCATAGTTGTAAATGTCCTCCAGTGTTCTCAACAACCTATTGCTGTATACCAATCAAAATTCTCTGTTTAAAAGATAGAGTTGATGACATTCCTGTGATTGCCCAGTTTTAATATCTGTTCTTATTGGATTCCAGGTATAGATCACTGACAGAACTTCATATCACTAAGTGGGAGACCATGCTTGGCCATCCAATATTAGGTAACTAGACAACTATTCAGTATCATAAACAATGTTTTTCAAAACATAATATAATTCTTATTATTTCCTATTTTATATATATATATATATATATACACACACACACACACACACACACACACACACACACATATTTATGTCCTTGTTGCTGTTGCTGATTAGAACTAACACAGAAAATCTTGTGAGAATTCAAAAACGCCGTGGATAGCTTAGAATAAAAATTGAATAAAGTTGAATAGTAAATGTAACCTTTGGCTACTAATAAGTAGAAGTGTACAGAATGCCATGGCTTGGATATGAAGTATCCCCCCAAACAATTGTAGGATGTGGACTTGGTCTACCTCTTGTGCCACTCTTTTGGGATCCTTGTCAAAAGAAGTAAGTCACTCAGTATGGGCCCATAAGATGGTCTTCGTCATGAATGCTGCTTTTTGTCTCATGTCTACCATTAACTTCAGTTAACTGCACATGCCCACTGCCTTGATATGAGCGACACCAAGTAACCACAACCTGAACCCCATAAAACCATGAATTAAGATATGACAAACATCTGAAATAAAATTTACTCTGAACTGACTCATATTTGCATAAACATAAGGTTTATATAGAACAATACAGGTAAGAATGTGACATAGATGACTGACATGAGCTTGAATGACAGGCCAAGTAAATTATTACTTAAACAATATTATTAATAGATGATAGTAGAAGGATCTGGATATATTTTTGCCCTCATAAACCAATGATCTATGATTTGGAGAAGTGAGAGGCTCAAACACAGAAAAACAGCAATCTCTGGCAATGGACCCATAATACTTTTGCTTTGACTAGGTAGTCATAGAATGGAAAGGAGCACTGTGTCTTCAGTCTCAGTGCTGTAACTTTTGGGACAAAGACTCTCAACAAATATTCCCCGAACTTGAAGTCCTTATTGGTCTTCCTCGAATACAATTTTGTATATCTGAATAAGTGAGGCAAGTTTCATAAAGTTGATAAGAACTCATTAACTTCATCATGAAGGTGTAAAAAGCCATGATCTTCCTTTTTCTAGCCAAGTGTGTTGTCTATAATAAAACACCTATCACTTCAGGGATTTTAAATTAGCAAGCCATCTGGTGGAAAAAAAAGCAATAATGAGGACAGCATTACACATGAGAAAAGGACTGAGTTTGACTCAAGGGACTAAACGGAATTGTGATCAGGTTTTTTTTTTTTAAGTCTTAGTTCATATTAAATTATCATACCTCTGAGGGTTACATTTTAAAATAATAGATTTCTGTATTCTAGACCCAAAATATATACTTGAAGAAATAGACATGTAACTATTAATTACATGCAGAACCTAATGTTTAACTCAGGGCTACACAGGTCATGGAAACATTGTCATCAGGGTTCACTGTCATAATTTACCAGGTAACAGAATGCCCTGTTAAAATATCTGCACACAGAATGTTTTTGACATAAGATTTCTGGAAATCTAGAACGGTTACCTTTATTAAAAATGAATAAGAAATAAAACTAGTCTGAACATGTGGTAGAGAGTGGATCATTTCAAGTTTTTAAAAATGGCATTATTCTAAAAATTTCTGTCACAATAATTAACTAATATAACCTTTAAAATCCTGTTTTTCTAAGTTTAGATCAGTAAATCTATAGGATATTTACAGGCTATTGTGTGCTCATGCTTATGAATGCTGTGGAGCTCCTGCAAGCCTCTATACAGTGAATGATGAGGGAGGAGACAAGTTTATTGGAACTTCAAATAAAGTCTGGAGTCTAGGTTTTATACTTTATATATTTGTGGCATATTATAGTCATATTTGTATTAACAAAATAAAACACTATATCTAGTGCGTTTTAAAACAGATACGATGTTGTCTGGTGGTAATGGTAGATTTACAGCAATATGTCTATATACTCTTGTAGTACCTGCATTTTCTATGATGAATATATATTACTTTGTAGATGAGAAGCAAGCAGTAAATGCTCTCTTTTACAAATACTGAGGAGATGAATTACTAATATTGTTGTTTTGCTCAATTCATGTTAATTTATTTTACTAAGCATAGCAATAGGGGATACTATAATAAACATCACAACACAAACGACAGATGGACTTTTATTCAGCATTAAAGTTCTTCCTGGCTGTTCAACTTGTAAACATTTTAACTGCTACTGAATTACTAGACTTAGTTATTCTTTGTCTTATTTGACTCCCAAGACATTCAAGTTAGTTTTCAAATTAGTTGTGTGAGGTGCTCCTTAAGGCTTCCTCCAACCTTCTGAAAATCTACTAATGCTAGGCAATTTGGACAGTGTTAAAGACCCTAAAATGAAGCTTTAAGAATCTGTTGTATGATGTTGGGAAAGCAAAGCAAAGTTG
>JAQQSO010004926.1:0-12409 GCA_028658305.1 Pachyuromys duprasi | reverse complement strand
ATTCTATGAAGCCACAGTCACCTTGGTACCTAAACCTCACAAAGACCCATCAAAGAAAGAGAATTTCAGGCCAATCTCCCTTATGAACATTGATGCAAAAATACTCAACAAAATACTTGCAAACCGAATACAAGAACACATCAAAGATATCATCCACTATGCCCAAGTAGGCTTCATCCCTGGTATGCAGGGGTGGTTCAGTATACGGAAATCCATCAGTGTGATCCACCATATTAACAAATTGAAAGAAAAAAGCCATATGATCATCTCCTTGGATGCTGAAAAAGCATTTGACAAAATCCAACATACATTCATGTTTAAAGTCTTGGAGAGAGCAGGGATACAAGGCACATACCTGAACATAGTAAAGGCGATATACAGCAAGCCTATGGCCAACATCAAACTCAATGGAGAGAAACTAAAAGCAATCCCACTGAAATCAGGGACAAGGCAAGGCTGCCCACTTTCTCCATATCTCTTCAACATATTCTTGAAGTCCTTGCTAGAGCAATAAGACAGTTAAAGGCTATCAAGGGGATACAAATCAGAAAGGAAGAGATCAAAGTATTAGTATTTGAAGACGACATAATACTATACTTGAGTGACCCCAAAAATTCTACCAGAGAACTCCTACAGCTGATAAACACCTTCAGCAAAGTTGTCAGATACAAAATTAACTCAAAAAATTCAGTAACCTTCCTATATAAAAGACAAAAGGGCTGAGAAAGAAATTAGGGAAACAATACCCTTCACAATTGCCACAAAAGACATAAAGTACCTTGGTGTGACCCTACCAAACAAGTCAAAGACTTGTATGAAAAAAATTTCAAGTCTCCAAATTCTTAATAATATAAATAATTCGTGTTTTAGATTTTAAGGTGTATGAAGACATGCATGCTTACACAAAAACAAACACAAAGAGGTGTTTATGCCCACAATCACCTATAAATGTACTTTTATTTGGATCAAATTTCCCTATTTTACTCTAATTGATTCAAGTTAGTCTCTTATTTAACACGTAGTATACATTTACTTTATGGTTAATGATTTGTTAGTGTTTAAAGTAAATGGAGGTACATATTATAGAATAATAAATAAAAGTACTTGAGTTATTGTTATCTGTGCATATGAAGACAGGAAGAAACGAAAACTGATGTCGCTGAGTTTATCCAGACTGTAAGTATTCTTGTCACTCTGCCTCCATATTGCCAGAAGATACCTTCTTCTACCAATATGAAAGATACTCAGAGTTGTCCTCTCCTCTCTTATCAGAAACCTCTGCTCCAGGACAGGCATTGCAGATAACAAGGTAGGTGAATGATAGTATGCTACTCAGTCATGATGGCAAAGAAACAGGAAAACACTGAAGCTCCTTTTCCAACAAAAGGAATACAATAATAGCTACAAAAGAAGGCCTAAATGGATGTACTAGAAACTTTAGACACTGAATAGGAAGACAGAGTATTCCAGGTAAATTACTGTTTCACTCTCAGTTACCTGAAATAATTCTGACCAAAGGAAATAAACACAATGTATCTTGAAAGTTATCACCATTGCTCTCTTTAGAGGAAAACATACAGAAGTTTCACAGGACATTAGAAGGGAGTTTTAATGGAGAATTCCTAAGACTGGAAGCACAAACACAACATTGCAAAATGAAGTTCCCCTAGAAGTGACTTACACCAAATTAGGAAAGATGAGCTCATGGAGAGGTTTAAAAACGTAGAATCAACAGCTTCCCACAGTTTTATTTAGATCACTTAACATATGATGATAATCTTCTTGCCTATTTCTCTAGCAATGTCTGCACCTGTTATTTTAAGTAAAAGCAAGCAAATGTTTGGGTCATTCCTGCTAAAACTCAACAGAAATACAAGCAAAATCACAGTAGACATTAGTTTTTTAAAAAATGTTTAATACAATTACTTTAAATAAAACGTATCTTCCAATAGTTTAAATAATATGTTTTCCAATGGGAGACCAAGAGGTTAAAAGGTATATTTAAATTACCAATCTGGATATTTTTCATAAAGAGATTTTTCATATTTTTCATAGATTTTGAAATCACCAACAATGTCAAAATGATTGGTTACAGAGTGATGAAACGTCCCTTAGTCTCATTTAATAATTTGTGCTTATTCAAAATAGTAATTATAAGTTGTGTTGGTATTTTGATGGCAATTGCATTGAATCTGTAGATTGCTTTTGGTAGGATGGCTATATTCACTATGTTAATCTTACCAATCCACGAGCATGGGAGATCTTTCCATCATCTGATATCTTCCTCAATATTTTTTCTTTAGAGACTTGAAGTTTTTTTTGAACAGGTCTTTCACGTGTTTTGCTAGAGTCACGCCAAGGTACTTTATGTTTTTTGTGGCTACTGTGAAAAGTGTTGTTACCCTAATTTTTTCTCAGCCTGTTTGTCTTTTGTACACAGGAGGACTTCAGATTTTTTTTGAGATAATTTTGTATCCAGCCACTTTGCTGAAGGTGTTTATCAGCTGAAAGAGTTCTCTGGTAGAATTTTGGGGATCACGTATGTATACTATCATATAATATGCAAATAGTGATACTTAGACTTCTTCCTTTCTGATTTGTATCCCCTTTATCTGTTTTAGAAAAGTATCTTGGTTTATCTTTAGTCATCCAGAAAATGCAAATCAAAAGGATCCTGAGATTCCATCTTACACCCATTAGAATGTCTGAGATCAAAAACTCAAGGGAGCAAACATGCTGGAGAGGTTGTGGAGAATTGGTCGTGGGAATGTTACCTTATACAACCACTTTGGAAATCAATCTGGTTCTTTCTCAGACAATTAAGAATAATGTTATCTCAATATCCAGATATACCACTCCTGGGCATTTATCCGGAAGATGCTCAACCATACATCAGGGACTATGTTCATAGCAACTTTATTTGTAATAGCCAGAATCTGGATACAAACTAGATGTCCCACAACAGAAGAGGGGATACAGAAATTGTGGTACATTTACGCAATGGAATACTACTCAGCAATTAAAAACAAGGAAATCATGAAATTTGCAGGCAAATTGTGGGAACTAAAAAAGATCATCCTGAGTGAGGTAACCTAGAAGCAGAAAGACACACATGATATATACTCACTTATAAGTGGATATTAGCCATATATGTTAGGAAAAGCATACTAAAATCTACTGACCTAAAGAAACTAAACAAGAAGGAGGACCCAAGGGAAGAGGCTTAATCCTCATTCACAAGGGCAAATAAGATAGACATCTGAAGCAGGAGAAGACAGGAATAGGATAGGAGCCTTCCACAGAGGACCTCTGAAAGACGCTACCCACTAGGGTATCGAAGCAGATCCTGAGTCTCACAGAAAAACTGTGGGCAGAGCGCAGGGAATCTTATGAAAGAAGGGCTATAGAAAGACGTGGAGGGGACAGGAGCTCTACAGGGAGACCAGTGGAGTCACAAAATCTAGGCTCAGGGGATCTTGCAGAGATTGATGAATCAATCAAGCATGATGCATGGAGATGACCTTGAACCCTTGCTCAAATGTAGCCCCTGGGGAGCTCATTCTTCATGTTCTCTAGTAAGGGGAGTAGGGGCTGTCACTAGCATGAACTCCTTTGCCTGATCTTTGCTCAACTCTCCAAGGCAAAGCGGCCTTACTAGCCCACAGAAAAAGAGGATGTAGACAATTCTGATAAGACCTCATAGGCTAAGGACAGATAGTAGGGGAGGAGGACCACCCCTATCAGTGCATTAAGGGAGGGACGTAGAAGGGGAAGAAAGAAGGAGTGTGAAATGAGTGAGGGGACTAAAAGCTGGGATACAAAGAGAATAAATTGTAATAAATAATAATAATAAAGAAAAAATAAAACAAAATATAGTAATTATGACCAAGTGGTGTTTAGGGAGCAATGATGAAAACCAGGAGAGAAGTAAATCCTGAAATCCCTTAAGTCTGTTCCACTGCTGCTCCTAGACAAGACTGTGTGTACAGAGCTGACTCACTGATGCTGAAGTCATGGTCAGGCACAAGCAAGTACTGGGAATACAGCCTTAAGCAGTGGGCTCAGATGAAAGCAGCTAAAGAAGCTTTGAAGTGTGGAGAATATTGTACAGGAATTGGCAAGGGAGGATGAGCTACTTTTGCTCAGGATTTCCTTAGCTGTTCAAGACAGTCTGTTCTTTTACAAAAGTTTTAAGCTTTCCTTTCCAGTTCAGGGAAGAAAGTCATTAGGATTCAGATATGAGCACACTAAGTCTGTAGACAGCACTTGAAAAGATATCTGTTCCCACAAAGATAATTCTGTTCACCCTTGATCCTTTGATCCTTTGTGGCTTTCTTTAATTTCTTTCTTTGTGTTTCACAGTTTTTACTGAATTTAGGATCTTCTACATGTAGGATTCGACTTGCAAAGCAGGATATTTGATTTCCTCCTTTTATACATGTTACTGTTTATCTTGTCAATAGAGTTGGTTAAATATTTAAATAATAAGCAGATGAGGGATGGTGTCCTGCTTCCTGAAGAAATTCCATCGTTTTTTCATTTGTTGACAATTTGGCTACATTTGTTGTCTGTATTATTCTTCTGTTGAGATTTGCTTCTGCTTTACATTGTTTCTGCATAGTTTAATTTTTTGTTTATTTTGCTATGAAATTTAATGCCTCATCTCTGTTGGGCTAGCTCTCTGTGACCGAATCACTCCAAACATCCTTCAAGTTTTTAACTGTGTACAGCATTACATGTTCAGACATTTATTAAATGATGTTATATTTTCTTTTTTATACTAACACTTATACCCAGTATACATGACAAAAAAGTGAATGTTAAATATCCATCACTGTGTTTTAAATATTTTTATTAAGAGTATTTTTTCTCAGAATATATTTTTATTATATTTTCCCTCTTCCCAACTCCTCTAAGATCTTTCCAAGCTTCCTACCCCTGAACTTCATGTTCTATTTCCTCTAAAAAATTAATAATAGGACTGGTTTTGCATCCTTGCACATTAAAATAAATGGACTCTCGTGTACCTTTGAGAACTTCACATAAATGAACATTCAAATGAAAAGCATTAATCATTATAAATGACAACATCAGAATATGGTAAACTCAGGTATGATGATTTTTAAAATAGTATTGGTCTCTTTTTATTGAAAATTGATTCTTTATCATACAATATTTTTTGACTAGAGCCTCTACTATTTCCTACTCTCCCTTACCTTCCATCTTCCTCAGATCCACTCTCCTATTTCCTCTTCAGAGCAAAGAAGGTCACGAAAGGACAAGAGGCACATATAACAAAACAAGGTCAAACAAGACAAGCCTTCTATAGAAAACCCAATATGAGGATGAGGCCAAAGAGCAAGCAAAAGTCAAACTCACTTAGAAGTTCCACAAACACACCATGGCAACTGCCATATCAAATACACAGAGAACCTGGTGGAGAACCATGCAGGCTCCATGCATGAAATCTCATTCTCTGTGAGCCAATGTGAGGCCTGTTTAGTTGATTGAGTGGGCAATTTTCTCCTGGTATTCTCTATCTTCTCTGATGTCTTCAATCTTTCCTCCCCCTCTTTTTCAGGGTTTGTCAAGCAATGTTGGAAGAGACCTGATTGAGACCACCAATTTAGACTCTCTCCCTATATTGCCTGGCTGTTGGTCCCTGCACCCACTCCAATTTCTTGCTGGTGGAAGCCTTTCTGATGAAGACTGAAAAAAGCTCCATTAATAATTATAGCAGAATATCATTAGGATTTAGTTCACTGATTTATTTATTTTTAGAAGTCCTGTTTGAGTCTCCCCTAAGTTTCTGTGTTATCTATTCTCTGTTTCCTTGCCATCCAGGCACTGTAGAACTGGCTCCATCTCATGGAGTTGGCCACCAGTTAAAGCAGACATTGGTTGACTAATCCAACAAATTTTGCACCAACATTGTCCCAGCATATCTTGCAGGCAAGACAGAGTGTAGGTCAAGGGTATTGTGGGTTCTTTGATGTCTGTGTTTCTCTTTCTGTAGCCTACATAGTATGTTCCTATGCCAAAGAGACTAGAACATGTTTGAAGGCTCCATACAGGTACCAGCTCAACCTATGTTCAATGAGCTGTGTGATTGCTCTTCTCTGAAATGTGGCCTGCTGTCAGTTTTCAGAGAACATCTTTCTGTCCTAGACAACTCAATGGAATGCAACCCAGTCCTACCACTAGGAACCTTGCCTGTCTAAAAAGATGCCCTATTCCATTTGCTCCATTACTGGGAATCATCACTAGGTTTACACTCTTAGATTCCAGGAAGTTTCCACAACACTGGGTTTCCCCAACGACCCCAATTCCAGTCTCAGTGTTATGTGAACAATTTAGTATGTAGTCAATATTTATCTTATTACTCATCTAATCTTTAGGGGCATTTTCTACATTTAATATATTGTAAATTATAAGGTACTTTTTGTTAATTATGTCTTATGTGATTAGAAATACACTTATTTTATATATTTCTGATTACTTATTTTAAAATTTGCAAAAGGCTAATAATTAGCATGTTACCACTCAGTTCCTATGAAAATGTCTCACACTCCAGGATTCTACACTGATGTCTTTCTTGGAAGAAGTTTCCTAAGAAACAAACCAAAGGATTTCCTATGTTTAACACTGTTTCTATTGCAAACACTTTCTTAAAATTCATAAAGTTTATACAAAATAGCTATAAATTACACATTCATAGACATAAGAATATCTTGTGAAATGAGTTCCATTTAGAATATGCAAAGTGATCCACAAGATATTCTAGGAACTTCCAGGGTCCATGTCGTTGGGCTGCAGCCTCTCATCCACAAGAGCACAGAGAGGATGGCCTACCATGACATCCTGTCTCCTACAATGAGCATTCAAGAGTGGACAGACAGAAAGGCTAGCATTGAGGCCTGTTCAAAATGAATGACCATGTTTTTATACAGAAATCTAAACATCCAACCTTATATCAAATTTGACAGAAAGAAAATAGCACACAGAAAGAGAAAGGCAACCACCATCTGCAGGGCCTTAACGTGAGCCACGGTGGTACTGTGGTCTCTGCATCCTTGGTCATTATGCTGGATGTCCTACACATGTCACCACAGGGAAAAGATGAGCAGGACAGAAGTGGCCAGATGCACAGTAAAGGAGACAAGTGTGAACATTAGCTTGGGAAACAAGAAGAGTTTGGAAAATAGTGGGTGGATCCTTACATTAGCAGTGTTTTTTTAGACCTCTCCATCCAGACATCAATATGTGTGTTCACAAGTATAATCTTTAAAAACAAAAGGTACAGAGACCCACACAAAGTCATGAAGACCAGAGAACAAGGCAATGGAAACAGGCGACATCAGCAAACAATTTAGGCAACAAGTGAAGTAACTCAGTCCCTACAGAAGATTCACTAAGAAATTTCTAAGTGTCAGGTGTTAACATTTCAGAAAGCAATCTTCAAAACGCTTGCTACTGCTTAATCGGAATTGGACTGAACAAGTGTTTGGGCCCA
The DNA here is from genome assembly GCA_028658305.1 of Pachyuromys duprasi. Taxonomy (NCBI): domain Eukaryota; kingdom Metazoa; phylum Chordata; class Mammalia; order Rodentia; family Muridae; genus Pachyuromys; species Pachyuromys duprasi. The sequence continues at coordinate 4,896 of JAQQSO010004926.1, read as the reverse complement.
GGAACACAAATTATTGTTGCACCTGAAAGCAATTCAACATCCAAGTGGTTTCATGAACTTTTTCCTTTGACAGAAAATATCAAACCATAACTCAAGGCATTTCTTACATATACTACAGTGGTATGGATGGCAGCTAAGTGGGTTACAGCAAAGCAGGTCAAATACTGCTAATGTCTGTGGATATTATCTGATGTTTTTCTCAGCTTTGGGATTTGGAAGCTAGTGGTCTATTAGTAAATTCCAAAGGTTTTTACACATAAATAAGGGACATGTGGTCAGATGCAGAGTAGACAGTAGATTGCTACTAAGAAGACTCACACTTGACAAAGATACTTTGGTTTTGTGTCCATAACATTCCAACTCTCTACAATCATAAAGTTCTAGTCAATAAGAAAGTTTGGTAAGATCCTCACCACAGGTACGAATAGTATCAATAGTACTACAAAGCCAGGCACTGCATGTAATATTAACTTATTGTTTTACATTGCACAGAGATGTATTTATGTACATATAAAGGCCTATACACAAACTTATTAAATCCATTCTATTTTTTCCTTTCCCCAGTAATTCATATTTTCACTTTTCTAAGCATTTATTTAGGTTATCTCTTACCAGTAATATTTATTAAGACACTGTCTCAGGGTGCTTTATAATTAGTATTCTTTGGTGTAAAGCAATTGCCATCCATAGCTCTCATGGTTGTTGTGGTGAACTACAAGATGCTTGATGTCATAGTCACACAATGAATTCATCACAATAATACAACTCTCCTAGGTACACAATGATGGCAATAGGCTTGTTTATAATTCTCAGCATAAGGAGAACAGGATAGAATTGTGAGAATCATTGTGATTTGATCCATTGTTCCCTTCAAACTCTCAGTTTCTTCTATTCTTGTGTAAGATTTGGGAATATATAGAGGGTAGAAAGTAACTGAAGGTAACACTATATATAACACAGTTCTCAGAGGAAATCATCTAGGTCAGAGTATGATATTTTTATATACAAATACTTTCAGTTGAAATAGAATTAAACCATTTTCCCATTTTTATTCTTCCTCCAGCCCTTGCTAGGTACTCTCCCTCCAATCCCTTCCATGACTTCTCATTCTAAAGCCTCTTTTTTTGTTATTGTTATATATACATGTGTATAGAAATACATATTTGTATGCACAAATATACAAATATAACATACTGAGTCCATTTTTGTTGTTTGAATATAATTTCAAAGCTGACCTCTCTTCATTACAGAATCAACATGAAGGTTCAGACCTGGAAGATATTAATTCTTCTCTCAGCTGTCATTAGTTGTCTGTAGTTCGTTGTCTAGCTGTGTGATCAAATAAATCATTTCCCCTTTCAACCTTGCTCATGACAGCTTGGACAAGTCAGAGAAGGAGGGGTGCAAGGAAAAGAGGTTTTCTAAGAAAGAGTCCAAACAGTCTATAGAGATGATGGCAGAGCTTCGGAAATGTTTTAGAAGTAATCCATTAATATTGAATGTCAATTTCCCTACATATTTCTTTTTTATTTTTTTATTTTTTTATATTTCTTAACATAGACCTAGTTTGGAGAAACATCCCAGGCACTTAGGGAGATTCTGGACCTTCTTGATACTATATCCTGAAAATTCAAGATTTAGCCATGTTGTTATCCAAAGTTTGTAGTTACAAAACAACAAAATGTGTCTGGGAAAAGACACAAGACCACATTCCCATGGACTTTCATGTATGCAATTGGGATTGACCATATTATGTGAGGACCAAAAGATGCTTTGTGTCTTATTATAAGAGTAGAAACTTCTGATGTCAGATGATCACTGGAACTGTGATTCATGTCCACCACAAGGAAGTTTTTGTTTGTTTGGTATTTTTAAAATATTTTTATTTTTATTAATTAGAGTTTATTCACTTTGATTGCCCCCTGTATCTCCCTCCCTCCTACCCTCCCACTCTCCTTTCCTCTTCCCCACCTGTACCCCTCCCACAGTCCACTGATAATCGAGGTCCTCCTCACCTTCCCTCTGATCCTATCAGGTCTCATCAGGAGTAGCTGCATTGTCTTCCTCTGTGGCCTGGTAAGGCTGCGCTTCACTCAGGGGGAGGTGATCAAAGAGCAGGCCAATTAGTTCCTGTCAGAGACAGTTCCTGTCCCCATTACTATGGAACTCACTTGGACACTCAACTGTCATGGGCTACCTTTGTGCTGTGGTTCCAGGCCATCTCCATGAGTGGTCCTTGGCTGGAATATCAGTCTCAGAAAAGACCCCTGTGCCCAGACTTTTTGGATCTATTGCTCTCCTTGTGGAGCTCCTGTCATCTCTAGGTCTTACTATCTCCCACTTCTTTCAAAGATTCCCTGCTCTCTGCTCAAAGTTTGGCTATGAGTCTCAGCATCTGCCTTTATACCTTGCTAGGGTAGAACCTTTCAGAGGCCCTCTGTAGTAGGCTCGTGTCCTGTTCCCTGTTTTCTCCCTGCTCTGATGTCCATCATCTTTCCTTTTTTGAATGGGGACTGAGCATCCTAGGGAGAGTTCTCCTTCCTGATTAGCTCATTAATGGGTACAGATTTTTGTATGCTTATCCTATATTATATGTCTAATATCCACTTATGATTATACACCCTGTGTATATACCCTATGTGTCTTTCTGCTTCTGGGATACCTCACTCAGGATAATCTTTTCCAGTTCCTACCATTTACCTGCAAATTCAATGATTTCCTTGTTTTTTATTGCTGAATAATATTCCATTGTGTAGATGTACCACAATTTCTGTGTCCATTCCTCAACTGAGGGGCATCTGGGCTGTTTCCAGCTTCTGGCTATTACAAATAAAGCTGCTACAAACATATTTGAGCAAATGTCCTCGTGGTATACTAGAGCATCTTTTGAATATATGCCTAGGAGTGTTATAGCTGGGTCTTGAGGAAGTGCTTTTCCTAATTGAGAAAACCCCAGATTGATTTCTAAAGTGGCTGTACAAGTTTACATTCCCAGCAGCAATGGAGGAGAGTTTCCCTTTCTCCACATCCTCTCCAGCATGTACTGTCACTGGAGTGTTCGATCTTAGCCATTCTGATGGGTGTAAGGTGAAAACTCAGGGTCATTTTGATTTGCATTTCCCTGATGACTAAGGACATGGAACATTTTTTTAAGTGTTTCTTTGCCATTCAATACTCCTCTCATGAGAATTCTCTGTTTAGCTCTGTACCCCATTTTTTAAATTTGATTACTTGATTTGTTGCTGTTTAACTTCTCAAGTTCTTTATATATTCTGGACACTAGCCCTCTGTCAGCTATAGGTTGATGAGGATCCTTTTCCACTCAATAGGCAATCTTTTTGTTTTGACAACAGTGTCCTTTGCTTTGCAGAAGTTTCTCAGTTTCATGAGGTTCCATTTATTGATTTTTGCTCTTACAGCCTGTGCTGTTGGTGTTCTGTTCAGGAAGTTGTCTCCTGTGCCAATGAGTTCAAGGCTCTTCCCCATTTTTTCCTCTAACCGATTTAATGTGTCTGGTTTTATGTTGAGGTCTTTGATCCACTTGGACTTTAGTGTTGTACAGGGTGTTAAATATGGATCTATTTGCATTTTTCTACATGTATACATCCAGTTAGACCAGCACCATTTGTTAAAGATGCTATGTTTTTGACATTGTATGATTTTGGCATCTTTGTCAAAAATCAGGTATCCATAACTGTGTGGGTTTATTTCTGGGTCTTCTATTTGGTTCCATTGATCCACCATTCTGTTTCAATGCCAGTACCGTGCAGTTTGTATTACTGTTGCTCTATGGTACAGCTTGAGATCAGGGCTGGAGACACCTCCAGAAGATCTTTTATTGTAGAAGATTGTTTTAGCAATTCTGGGTTTCTTGTTATTCCATATGAAGTTGAGAATTTTTCTTTCAAGATCTGTAAAGAATTGTGTTGGTAATTTGATGGGAATTGCATTGAATCTGTAGATCTTTTGGTAAGATGGCCATTTTTACTATGTTAATCCTGCCAAGCCATAAGCATGGGAGATATTTCCATTTTTGATATCTTCCTCTAATTCTTTCTTCAGAGACTGGAATTTTTTTCATACAAGTCTTTGACTTGCTTGGTTAGGGTCACACCAAGATACTTAATGTCTTTTGTGGCAATTGTGATGGATGTTGTTTCCCTAATTTCTTTCTCAGCCCTTTCCTCTTTTGTATACAAGAGGGCTACTCATTTTTTCAGTTAATTTTGTATGCTGCCACTTTGCTGAAGGTGTTTATCAGCTGTAAGAGTTCCCTAGTAGAATTTTTGGGGTCACTCATGTATATTATCATATCATTAGCAAAAGTGATACTTTGATTTCTTCCTTTCCAATTTGTATCCCCTTGATAGCCTTTAACTGTCTTTTTGCTCTAGCAAGGACTTCAAGAATATGTTGAAGAGATATGGAGAAAGTGGGCAGCCTTGCCTTGTCCCTGATTTCAGTGGGATTGTTTTAAGTTTCTCTCCATTGATTTTGATGTTGTCCATAGGCTTGCTGTATATCACCTTTACTATGTTCAGGTATGTGCCTTGTATCCCTGATCTCTCCAAGACTTTAAACATGAATGTATGTTGGATTTTGTCAAATGCTTTTTCAGCATCCAAGGAGATGATCATATGGCTTTTTTCTTTCAATTTGTTAATATGGTGGATCACACTGATGGATTTCCGTATACTGAACCACCCCTGCATACCAGGGATGAAGCCTACTTGGGCATAGTGGATGATATCTTTGATGTGTTCTTGTATTCGGTTTGCAAGTATTTTGTTGAGTATTTTTGCATCAATGTTCATAAGGGAGATTGGCCTGAAATTCTCTTTCTTTGATGGGTCTTTGTGAGGTTTAGGTACCAAGGTGACTGTGGCTTCATAGAAT
>JAQQSO010004925.1:0-12410 GCA_028658305.1 Pachyuromys duprasi | reverse complement strand
CGTTTCTAATTGATTGATTTCAGCTCTGATTTATGATTATTTCCAGCCATCTGCTCCTCTTGGGTGTATCTGCTTCTTTTTTTTCTAGAGCTTCTAGTTGGGCCATTAAGTTGCTTGTATGGGATGTTTCAAATTTCTTCTTGAAGGCACTTAGTGCTATGAACTTTCCTCTTAACACTGCCTTCATTGTGTCCCATAAGTTTAGGTATGTTGTGCTTTCATTTTCATTGAATTCTAGGAAGTCTTTAATTTCTTTCTCTCTCTGTCCTGTGGACACACACAGGGACTGAGGTTTTGGCCCTCAGTGTGCGGTCTGGTCAAGATGGTCCCCAGACTTTTTCAGTCTTGGGTGCCTCCTGTGATCCGTGCACGCCCACTGCACACCCGTGGGTTGAAGCAGAATTCAGGTCCCTCCCAGACTTGCCCGCGGACTGGCACAGGGACTGAAGTTTTGCTGGTGGAATAGTGTGGCTGGCGCCCTCAGAGTGCAGACTGTTCAAAACGGTCCCCTGCCTTTCTCAGACTGGGGTGGTTCTGGTGATTGGTTCGTGAGCACCGCACACCCATGGGTTGAAGCAGAACCCGGGTGCAGTGTGAGCTCATAGGGTGCAGTTCGGTGAAAACGGTACCGGTTCCTCCTCAGACTGCCTGCGAGACTGTGATCCAGTCTATTATGGCGGCTTCGGGCACCCAGCGCGGCTGCTCGTTCAGCTCAGAGCTGTGAGCAGCTAGTCACCTGGAGGTTTTTCCGGGAATAACTGGGTGTCCCTAGGGTTTTCCCACTTGATTTTCTCACCGTGGGAGTTCTGCTCACCTGGCAAGCACTGATGCTGGCGTTTTAGGTCCCAGAGTTCAGTCTGGTTGCTGCGTTGTTTCTGCTGTCCTACTCCTCAGACACAGTGTCCTCTAGTGGCAGCCATCTTGGATCTCTCCCGAGGGAATGTTTTAATTTATCAATTTTTTAAAAGAAGAAATGTTAGTCAGCTGCAGAATGTGTGTGAGACAGAATACGGACAGATACATGAGAAGAGGAACTGTGAATTAGCAGACGGTAATACTGATTTTAAAAAGAGAACAGCAAATTCATTCATTGGAAAGAGAATATAAAGAACTAATCATATTGAATAATAATAAGCAGGAGCAGCGAAACTACCCTAATACTAAAGCAAGATTAGAGGAAAGTATGAGAGAGATATACTACTAAAGCATAAAAACAAGTGTGTAGTTATCATATCACTGCTCGTGGCTTAAATACTACCAATGCCCATACTGTAAGTGGAGCATTCTAGTTTTGGTGAAGCTTGGCTGAAAAACTAGTGCAACAGTTCTTTTTCTTTTGTGATTTCTTAATCCTATACCACCTATGAAGTCCTCATCCTGCCTCTGTTCTTTGAAAAGGGAAAACATACTTTTTACAATATTAAGCATCTACAATATATCAAAAGATGGGGTACAAAAAGAATATGATAAAGAAGATGGTGAAAGCTACAAAGGGCCTAAGCTGAGACAGGAAGAAGGAGGTTAATATGGGCTTTTCAAAATGCTTCTTAGAAACAGAAGCATAGGGAACAAGGTCAGAGATCAAGATCAGAGTCCATTCAATTTCTACTTTGTATTTTCTAAAGACTATTACCATAGATAATAACTTCTCAGGAATAGTATGCTGTTGAACTCAGACCAAATCCTAAATAAGATTCAATTTCTCATCCTTAGCTATAACACTCACAGGACATCATACTCATCTTAATTTCAATCCTCCCTTTGGTCAGATCAAATCCATTCTTTCTTCCAGTCAACAATTCTCACAAGTTTCCAACTTATTTGAATGAATTTAGCCAAACCACCATTGGCTATGATACTGCTTACCTATCCAACATGCCATAGATGGGGAAATTATATTTTTAAGTTTAATATTCTATTCATTTTGTTGTTTTTAAATATGAAAAATATTAGGCCTTTAATTTTTAATTATTGGATATATGATTTGCAATGATTTTCTGTTTACCAACAAAAACATCATAATCCAAAGCTTCTTCTCATTAAGTTCTAAGGAATTACTTAACCATGTAAGTAACAATTTGTGCAAAGGCTTTACAAGAGAATTAGTCTGATTGCATCCTGTCATGTGAGGATGGAAAGCTAATACATATGATTTCCTTTATTTCTTTCTTTTTAAATCGATGAGTGAGTCTAAGACTGAAAACTGTAGTAATGAAAATCTAATTTGGGTTACTCTTCATCTTTATGAAGTTATAATCCTTTCACTTTTTGTAGCAAGTGAATTCTACCAGTGATAACCTGGAATGTTTTCTACCACTTATATTGGTGGCTTTCTTATATTTCTTTGGTTTTCATAGGGACGGTGTTTGTTTCCTTTGACTATCTTTGTTTCTGTTTTGATGGCTCAATGATATAGAGGAAACAGTGATTCACCCACATTTTGGCTATTTAAAAAGCAATGAACTCCAAACATATCAGCCTGACCTAGAACTGGTTGTTACTAAGGAAGAGATAAAATGAAACAAAATAGTAAACATTGCTTAGATATTTACTTTTTTCCATCAAGAAAATAGAGAGTTCAAGATATGCATCTAATCTATCACTGGGTTGCTTTTAGTAGGGGTTGTTAGGTATTAAATATCAGGAACCATAACCAAGATGAATCCATCCACAGATTGTAAGGAGCTTGCCAAACACACCAAACAGTTCGTGTAAGATAGCCCATTAATAGGATGAATAGAACTTACATAATCATCTAGAAAAAGCATTTTCACAAAAGTCACAACAAATTCTCTCAACAAAATAGATGGTCAATTTATCTCACCATAAAATGGAGGAGGGGTATACAGGAAAAGCCCTCACCTAACATCATACACAGTGAGGAAATTGAATGCTTTTTTTTTTCTCATATCAGAAAATGGCAAGGATGTTGATTTCCACCACTTATAGTCTACAGAGTACAGAAGTCTAGGCTAAGCAGTTAGACTAGAAGAATAAACAAAAGGCATTCATATTGGAGGAAATGTATAGTCACCATTGGCAGATACATAATCTAAAAACAACAACAACACAAAACGCTGTTACTAGCTTAAAAAAAATTCAGGGTTGGGCATGTAGCTTATTTGATAAAGCACCTGCCATACAAACATAAGACCTTGAGTTTGTATTCTTAGAACTCACATAAAAAAGTTGAGTATGATGGCAGACACCTGTAATCCCAATATTTTGGAGGCAGAGACAGGATGATCTCTAGGGCTTACTGGACAGCAAGTTTAATTGAATTTCTAACCTCCAGGTTCAGTGAGAAAAATTTGTGCCAAAAACAAAGGTAAAGGTCTATTGAAGAAGACAACCACTGTCATCCCCTGGCCTCTATAACACAAATGCACATACATACATATAAATGACTATGCCCATTCACACCCCCTAAAACATACAAACACACACACTTTAGCAAAGTCACAGGATATAATATCAACATGTAGCAAAAGACTATAAAATAATTAAGGCAGTAATTCCACTTATAGAATAGAAAAAGTGTAAAAATATAGAGCAACTCTAAGTAACGGCAATATACTTAAATCTAAAAGAAAGGATTTTAAAGTGTTTCTACTATAAGGAAACAATGTGGAGATGAAGAGATTGTTCAGTGGTTAAGAATGTGTACTGCTGTCTGTTTGGTTCCTAGCAACTGTTTCAGACAGCTCAGAGCCAGCTGTAACTCCAGCCCCAGGGCATCTGATACCCTCTTCTGTACTCCACAAGCCCTTGTGCACACACACACACGTGCATATAAAAACTCAAAGGTATACAGATATACATATAATTAAAAATTAAAGTAAAAGAAATGATATTTGAGGAGACAATGTTCCTCATTGTTTCAATACTGGGGGATGCCCTTGCAGATACTTTGGGAACCCCACTCTTTACTCTATCTGCTTTCTTGCTGTCAGGAAATCACCAATTCTATCCTGTCACGTACTCTGAATCATGATATTCTGCCTCATCACAGAGGCAAAGTGATAGGTTCATGTGACATGGCCTGAAATCTCTGAAACTGTGAACTCAAATAAAATTTCTGTCTTTAGGATGAGCTGGGGTTGGATGGAAGGGGAGGAGGTCCTCCCCCGCTGGTGGACTTGGAGTGGGCGGGGAGGAGATGAGGGAGGGTTGGGGAGGGTGGGAGGGAGTGGTCGGGCTGGGCATGGGATGCAAAGTACCTAACCTGTGATTGATAACAAAAAATAAAAAAAATAAAAAAAAATTTCTGTCTTTTCCAGTTATGTCAGGTATTTTGTCGCAGTGATGTAAAGCTGGCTAACACAGTGTATAAATAACAGAGAAGCTCAAGTCTGACTTTTTCATTCATTTCTCATATCTCTAGACTTCAAGAAGAACCATGGAACAGTGGTGTGAGGGAGGTCATATAAAAACTGTAACTCTTTTGGTCTACGGCAACACTAGAGAATAAATTTCAGCAACACAAACTATTTCAGTGTGATAAGTTCCATAATTGGAAAGCCGTTTCTCATTAATCAAAACTCCTCATTAGTCCATATGAAGAAACATATAACTGGAAAGGAAGTAAGATATGTGAAAAACACTGCATTTCTGTCAAAAATGTAGTCTTAAATTACTCAGGATAAGTTGTGTATTTCCTTTCTTTACCATTTTTTTTTCTTTTTTAGAAAAGAAGTACAAATCAGACACAGTTTATTTTTCTTTAAAAGAAATGCTGATCTCTATTCAGAAATACTAATAGTATTGTTTCTTTTTTTATTTCTGTACACAGAGGAGAGGAGGGAAGGGATATGGGAGAAGGAAGGCAACCTTCTAAATAATTTTTGTAGTGGTTTCTTGCACCATCAGTTACCTCATGGCAGGCATAGTGACCACTTTGTGCTCTCTTGAAGACAAAAGTGTCAATTTGTACTTACAAACATGTGACTGCATCAATAACAATGAGGGCATGCTGAAAATTTGCTCTGAGATGTTTAAAGAACACCAAGTTTTGTCTAAAATTTACACATAAGTCAATGCCAAATGACAAATTTCAAGCTTCAGGAGTTCATACATTTATCAGGAAATTGGAGCTTCAAAACCACAAAGCTCAAATAAAGAATAGTAAACAAAAGCTGTATAAAAGTCATCCTTGCAACCTGGTCACCTCAAGCAAAAATCAACCAGGCGTACCAATGGAGAATTCTAATTTGTTCTTTTTCTTTCTTTTTTTTTTTTTTTAATTTCTTAGGAAAAAGAGAATGCAATCTCAGTCAAGAGGTGATAACTAAACTTTCAAAAAGACTCCACTTGTTTGTACGAGGCTTACTTTATAAAGGTTGCCAACATTTCTTCTCACTTAAGAATACAAAATAGAGGATATGGAGAAAGGGGAGCCCTCCTCCATTGCTGGTGGGAATTTAAACTTGTATAACCACTTTGGAAATCAATATGCCGCTTTCTCAGACAATTAGGAATAGCGCTTCCTCAAGACCCAGCTATACCACTCCTAGGATTTTATCCAGAATATGTTCAAGTATACAACAAGGACATTTGCTCAACCATGTTTGTAGCAGTTTTATTCATAATAGTCAGAACCTGGAAACAACCCAGATGTCCCTCAACTGAGGAATGGATACAGAAATTGTGGTACATTTACACAATGGAATACCACCCAGCAATTAAAAATAAGGAAATCATGAAATTTGCAGGAAAATGGTGGGACCTAGAAAAGATCATCCTGAGTGAAGTATCCCAGAATGAGAAAGACACACACATGGTATACACTCATTTATAAGTGGATATTAGATATATACTATATACTATAGGATAAACATACTAAGATCTGTATACCTAAAGAAGCTAAGCAAGAAGGAGGACCCTGGGTAAGATGATCAATCCTCACTCAGAATGTCAAATGGGATGGACAGAGGAAGAGGGAGAAAACAAGGAAGAGGACAGGAGCCTACCACAGAGGGACTCTGAAAGACTCTACCCAGCAGTGTATCAAAGCAGATGCTGAGACTGATAGCCAAACTTTGGGCAGAGTGCAGGGAATCTTATGAAAGAAGGGGAGACAGAGAGACCTGGAGGGGATAGGAGATCCACAAGGAGAGCAACAGAACCAAGAAATGTAGGTCCAGGGGTCTTTTCTGAGACTGATTCTCCAACCAAGAACCATGCTTGGAGATAACTTAGAACCCCTGAACAGATGTAGCCCATGGCAGATCAGTCTCCAAGTGGGTACCCTAGTAATGGGAACAGAGGCTGTCTATGACATGAACTCAGTGGCTGGCTCTTTGATCACCTCCCCCTGAGGGGGGAGGAGCCTTACCAGTCCACAGAGAAAGACAATGTAGCCAGTCTTGATGAGACCAATAGGCTAGGGTCAGATGGAAGGGGAGGAGAACCTTCCCTACCAGTGGACTTGGAGAGGGGCATAGGAGGAGATGAGAGATGGAGGGTGGGATTTGGAGGAATTGAGGGAGGAGACTATATCTGGGATACAAAATGAATAAACTGTATTTTCATAAAAATAAATCAATTAAAAAAGAATGGAAAGTAGAAGAAATAAGATTATTCTTAGTTTATAAAACAGGACATCGAAGAAAAGGGGTTCGTCTGGGATAATAGATGTAGGAAATGATGGAATTGGATGTTTTAAAAATTGCAATTCTAGCTCTCTTTTCTATATTCTAGGTTACAAAAACATTCTAAGGCTCTCCTGAGTCAGACAGGTTAATATTTGATGAATCACCTTTGGGTCTGAGACAAGTGCTACAGCCAATCATACTAAATTATCTTTGGTATTTACAATATCACTTTGGCATCCTAGACACTTTTCTCCCTTTTCATCAACTACACTGCCTTCATGCTCTTTAATTACACCTATGAATAATGTGCAAATCTTATTGTATTACATACAGTTAATATTAATGGATGTTTTACTCTGTGGTACTAAGCAGGTGCTATTGTTTTACTTTAAGGTTTAGTTCCCCATTGTTTGAGCTAAAGTGATAAACATGTTTTTTTTTAAGTTTTTTAAAATTATTTTTATTTTTGCTAATTGTAGTTTATTCACTTTGTATACCTCCTGTAGCTGTCTCCCTCTTCCCCTCCTAATCCCACCCTCCTTCCCACTTCCCCACTTGGGTCCCTCCCCCAGTCCACTGATAAGGGACATCCTCCTTTGCTTCCTTCTGATCCTAGTCTATTAGGTCTCATCAGGAGTGGCTTCATTGTCTTCCTCTGTGGCCTGGTAAGGCTGCTCCCCCTTCAGGGAGAGGAGATCAAAGAGCAGGCTAATCAGTTCATGTCAGAGACAGTTCCTGTTCCCATTACTATGGAACCCACTTGAACACTGAACTGCCATGGGCTATCTCTGTGCAGAGGTTCCAGGCCATCTCCATGAGTGGTCCTTTGCTGGAGTATCAGACTCAGAAAAGACCCCTGTGCCCAGACTTTTGGGATCTGTTGTTCTCCTGTGGAGCCCCTGTCCTCTCCAGGTCTTACTATCTCCCACTTCTTTCATAAGATTCCCAGCACTCTTCCCAAAATTTGGCTATGAGTCTCAGCATTTGCATTGATACCCTGCTGGGTAGAGCCTTTCAGAGGCCCTCTGTGGTAGACTCTTCTCCTATTCCCTGCTTTCTCCTTCCTCTGATGTCCATCCTCTTTGCCTTTTTGAATGGGGATTGAGCATCTTAGCTAGAATCGTCCTTCTTGATTAACTTCCTTAGGTGTACAGATTTTAGTATATGTATCCTACATTTTATGTCTAATATCCACTTATGAGTGAATATATACCCTGTGTGTCTTTCTGCTTCTGGGATACCTCACTCAGGATGATCTTTTCTAGATCCCACCACTTACCTGAAATTTCATGATTTTCTTGAGTAAACACGATTTTTAATCTTATTCATTGAGACATGAAAAAATATTGTCCAGATTATTAGAATTCTTAATTATAATTTAATATCTACTTTTGTGCTAGCAATATAAACAAGCAGAGAAAATAACCTATTTGTAAACCATGTGACAAATAATATTCATAATATTGGCTATGTATTAGTATATAATCACCAGCTACTGTACTAAGTTATTTATCTTCATTATCTGAATTAATTCTCAGAACAACTCTATTAATTAGATAAACATTCTTATATACGTTTTATGCATGAGGAAGCCAAGTTTAAGTACAAGCAGGTAATCTGTCTATCTTACAATAACTAGAAATGTTAAAATGGATCAGAATCTAGTTTGTCTAGTTAAATATTACTCTTTAACTACTGTCACTGGTATTTTAAGTTGTTATATATAGATGAATGAATGAGTTAAGGTACTTGTTAAAATATAAACTCCTAACCAGGTGTGGTGGTGCATGCCTGTAATCCTAGATCTAGGGAGGTAGAAATAGGCAGATCTCTGTGAGTTCAAGGCTAGCCTGGTCTACAAAGCAAGTCCAGGACAGCCAGGGCTACACAGAGAAACCCTGTCTAGAAAAATAAAATATATACTTAAACTTTCTGCATTATACTGCAATTTAGTAGTTGCTTTCTTAGGGGGAATCTAAGATTTGTAATTTTAGAAGCTCCCTATTTTAATTCTTATACTGATGTTTTTGTGATGGACTTTGAGAAATATTACCATACATTATAAAGACATAGCTAACTTTCAACATTAATTTTAAATGAGTCACTTTAAAGCAAATCATACATCTGAGTGTCTGTGTATCTTTCTCACTTTTTAGAAATCATTGTTTGGTTTGTTATTCATAAAGATCATTGTCTCACTGTAGTTGAGAATCAAACCAGGAGTTCAAAAATTGTAATTTGAAGTGATGTTAGAATATTTATATTTGCATCATGGTTTCATATGTATAAAATAGCTTCAATATGACTCAATGAGACCAAACAAAATTTGTAGGTTTGGGTATAGGCTGATGGACAGGTATGTTAGAGAAGAATGAAAGAAGAAATGAAGGTAGATGTTAGAAGAAAAGAAAGAAAACCAGACGAAAAGATTGAGTTATGTTTTAACTTAAATAAGTACATTTCATTCAAAAGACAAAATGGTTCTGATTAAAATTGGTGTTTTGACAGATCTGTCTTTTGCTTGTTTTGTTTAGGTCCTTAAGTGAATGAGAGGGCACACCATCCAATTGGTAGCTATGATGAAGAGTTCACTCAGTGAATTCAGCACAAACAAACAAGCTTTCATTCCTGATAACTGGTGCTTTATTCATATAAGCAGGAAGCAGTAGAAGGCCACCACCCCTTCCTTATAAACCCAAAGACAGCCTCTACTTTCACCTTGTACTTTAAGGAAATAAATTCAACCACCTTTAAAAAATTCAGTGTATCAAAGCAGATGCTGCGACTCATAACCAAACTTTGGGCAGAGTGCAGGGAATCATATGAAAGAAGAGGTAGTTAGTAAGACCTGGAGAGTACAGGAGCTCCACAAGGAGAGCAATAGAACTAAAATATTGGGGCTCAGGGGTATTTTCTGAGACTGATACTCCAACCAAGGACTATTCATGGATATAACCTAGAAACCCCTGCTCAGATGTAGCCCTTGGCAGCTCAGTATCCAAGTGGGTTCCCTAGAAAGGGGAACAGGGACTGTCTCTGACATGAACTCAGTGATTGGCTCTTTGACCATCCCCCCTGAGGGAGGAGCAGCCTTGCCAGAACACAGAGGGGGGCAATGCAGCCAGTCCTGATGAGACCTGATAAGCTAGGGTCGGAGAGAAGGGGAGGTGGACCTTCCCTGTGGGTGGACTTGGAGTTAGGCATGGGAGGAGATGAGGGAGGAAGGGTGGGATTAGGAAGGAATGAGGGAGGGGGCTACAGCCAGCACGCAAAGTGAATAAATGTAATTAATGTAAAAAAATCTAGCATATATGTAGCTTCTCAGTATGAGTGTTTTCTTTCTCAACTTCTGAACTATTAATATATAGTAGGAAACGCTTAAAAAATTAAAGGGCTTTTTAGAAAAGGAATCATTTTTGTCCCTATAAAAAAGAAGAGCAAAACAAGTCCTCCCATGTACAGAGTCAGTTAGAAATCTGATTATTTCCACAGTAGTTCCCTATTATTTCCCTGTTGGTAAAATACATCCTCTCATTGTTTTGTTTTGAATGTGTATTTTTATCTGACTAAAGCTATATGGTCTTTTTTGTATTTATTACTAATTTCTTTTGGGTGCCTCCCTTTCTATGTCCCCACTTCAGCACATGTTTTTCTGTTCTGAAAAACTGGGCCACATGCCTCTGAGGAGAAAGTAGTGCATGATTTCATTCCCACCTTTTCTTCTTTTTTGGCATCTCTGAGGCCTGCTATGCCCAGAAGTGCTTCCACTCAAGCTGGACCATCAAATCAATTATCATAGCAGTCTGCTTTCCAAATATGAATGGCAATGAATGACAACAGGCAAGGCAAACTTTCAGCTTTGATTTGTCATTGGTAATGTAAATCTGTTTTAGTTCCTCTTCCCTTCTTTTAAATCTCAGTTCTTCCCAGTATGTCTTTCTGTTTCCTCTCTTCTCTCTCTCTCTCTCTCTCTCTCTCTCTCTCTCTCTCTCTCTCTCTCTCTCTCTCCTCTTTCTCCTGCTCTCATTCCAGAGGGTCTAATGTTTGGCCAAATTTTCCTTATTTTCTGCAGCTGCATTGAATCAATCTTTAACTAAATGCTAAACCTTTGTGAGAGAAAGTTACAGGAGGGAAATAGTGATGGCAATTATTATCACTCTGCAATCTCTTTCTGCTAACCTGGGTCTGATTACTACTGCCTGGAAGGAAACAATAGTGTTGCATTCCTTTTTCTTTCTTTCTTTATTTTATTATTTATTACAATTTATTCACTTTGTGTTCCAACGATAGCGCCCTCCCTTGTCTCCTCCCAATCCTTCCCTCCCTCCCTCCCTCTCCTCTTCCTATGCCCCTCCCATTGTCCACTGATAAGGGAGATAATTCTCCCTTTCTATCTGACCCTAGCCTATCAGGTCTCATCAGGACTGGCTGCATTGTCTTCCTCTGTGGCCTGGCAGGGCTGGACCTCCTAGGGGGGAGGAGATCAAAGAGCCTGCCACTGAGTTCATGCCAGAGACAACCCCTGCTCTCCTTACCGGGAACCCACATGGAGACTGAGTCTCTGGGCTACATTTGAACAGGGGTTTTAGGTCCTCTTCATGCATGGTCCTCGGTTGGGGTATCAGTCTCTGCAGGGCCCCCAGGTCCTAGGATTTTTTGCTTCTGTTGGTCTCCTTTTAGAGCATTCTTATTCATTGGGGCTGGTTAAAATTCTGTCTGCTTCTGTATTTCTAGCTTCAATTGTTTTGTGCTTAACGTTAAGTTACTCATTTCATATCAAGTTCCTGGTTATTGGAAATACTTTAATTTTTAAAATGTTATTGTAGTCTAGCAGTTTAAAAAGATTTAGAATGCTATAAAGAGAGAAACTGGTTTAAGCAAACTAGAACTAGCTTTCATAATGCTGTGTGTATTCATTAATCCATCACTTTGATGAGGATGTCTGCAATTTCTAGTATGCTACAGTGCTTTACCTTTCTTTCCTCAAGCTGCCAGCAATTCTTCTCATTGGCCAATGATGCCAGACTTTCACCAATTACATTTAGAAATATTGCTTTTAAAAATGAGTTCAAAGCAGTAATATCCCTTTAAAGGATCAGGGAAGAGAATATATTTTGCCAAACACTGTTCAACAGAAATTCTGTTGTAAAGACTTAGACTATAGATTTTTTTGACCTTGTCATCTAATTGGGAATGGCTGATGCTGTACTTGTAGTGAGTTTAAGTGGTAAATTAAGTAGACTTTCATACTTGTAAATACTATAAGCTACTTTACAACATACACATATTGTTCTTTGTATGTATGGGGAGGTATTGGTAAAAATTATAACAGAGCATGACTTATAATTCATATTATCCCAAATAAGCTAATGGAGAAGATAGTGGCAAAGACTCCCTTCTTTGGCTAAAATTGAGTCTGGTTCCTCTGGAAGTCCTTTTTTAAAACTAATCCTGACATTGGGTTTTTCTTTGGCTCCATTTTCCCCCAGTCTTGGGGAGTTGAGATGGGTTAGTTTAGCGAAAATACCCCACATTAGGTATATGATAAAATTTATTTTACCTACCACCATGGAAGTCTCACTACTCTGGACTCCTACAGCAAGAAACCTTGCAACTCTGTTAGCAAGATTTCCCATTTACCGTTAGTGCTTACTCTTAAAAATCTTCCCTTATACAAGGCACATACCTAAACATAGTAAAGGCAATATACAGCAAGCCTATAGCTAACATCAAACTCAATGGAGAGAAACTCAAATCAATCCCACTGAAATCAGGGACTAGGCAAGGATGCCCATTGTCTCCATATCTCTTCAACAT
>JAQQSO010004924.1:0-12410 GCA_028658305.1 Pachyuromys duprasi | reverse complement strand
CATTTGATTTAGGGTCTCTGTGAGTGCCCTTGTTTCCTTGTTTTGCTTCTGACTGGATGATCTATCTCTTGGTGAGAGTGGAGTGTTGAAGTCTCCCACTATTAAGGTGTTGGGATCTATGTGAGATTTCTGCCTTAATAATGTTTGATTTACATATGTAGGTGGTCTTGTGTTTGGGGCATAAATGTTCAAAATTGAGATGTCCTCCTTTTGGAATTTTCCTTTGATGAGAAGGAAGTGCCCCTCCTCATTGTTTTTGATTAGTTTTGGTCGAATGTCTATTTTATTAGATACTAGGATCGCTACCCCAGCTTGTTTTCTGGGTCCATTTTCTTGAAACACATTTTTCCAGCCCTTTACTCTGAGGTAGTGTTTATCTTTGTTGCATACGTGTGTTTCTTGAATGCAGCAGAATGTTAGATCCTGTTTCCACAACCATTCTGTTAGTCTGTGTCTTTTTATTGGAGAGTTGAGTCCATTAATGTTGAGAGATAATAGTGACCGATGATTGTTACTTCCTTTTATTGTGGAGTTGGTGGTCTTACTGTGATTCATTGCTTTTTTTTCCTCTTTTAATTTTTGCTGGGACATTGTCTGTATCCTGTATATTCTTTGATGTAGCTGTTTTCGTTGGATTGGAGTTTTCCTTCTAGAATCTTCTGTAGGGTTGGGTTGCTATGTAGATATTGCTTAAATTTTGTTTTGTCATGGAATATTTGTTTTCTCCATCTATGTTGATTGAAAGCTTTGCTGGGTATAGTAGTTTTGCTTGTCATCTGTGTTCCCTTAAAGACTGCATGACCTCTGCCCAGGCTCTTCTGGCTTTCAAAGTTTCTGATGAGAAGTCTGGTGTGATTCTTATAGGTCTCCCTTCATATGTTACTTGACCTTTTTCCCTTGCTGCCTTTAATATTTATTCTTTGTTTTGTAGGTTTAGACTTTTCAATATGATGTGACGAGAGGTATTTCTTTTCTGGTCTAGTCTATTTGGTGTTCTGTAGGCTTCTTGTATGTTTATGGACATCTCTTTCTTTAAATTAGGGAAATTTTCTTCTATGATTTTCTTTAAAATATTTTCCAGTCCTTGGAGCCTGGAGTCTTCTTTTTCATCTATTCATGTTATTCTTAGGTTTTGTCTTTTCATGGCATCCTTGATTTCTTGAATGTTTTGTGTTTGGAACTGTTCTGATTTTAGTTTGTCTTTCAGTGAGGAAACAGTTTCAGCAAGTGTATCTTCAGCTCCTGAGATTCTCTCTTCCAACTTTTGTATTCTATTGGTGATGCTTACCTTTGTGGTTCCTGATCTTTTCTCTAAGTTCTCCAGTTCCAGGTTTTTCTCTGTTTGGGTTTTCTTTATAGATTCTAATTTTCTTTTCATGCTTTGCACCATTTCCTTCATCTGATTGAAGGTTGCTCCTATTTCTGCTTTTGTTTCCTCTCTATATGTTTCTAATTGTTACTCTGAGTGGACCTTTATATTCTTTTGAATATCTTTGAGAGCTCTGTTTGTTTCTCTTTTTGTTCCTGAATTAACTGGATAATCATAGCTTTAAAATCATTTTCCTGAATTTCTGCTGAATTAAAATATCCATTAATTTTCAGTGATTCTGGTGGTGCCATGGTGTCCTGTTTTTTGTTGGGTGAGTTCTTATGTCGTCCTGTGGTCATTGCTTATATATAATCTTCTCTGTTTCTTCCTCAATCTGACCTTTGGACTGGAACTGTCTTCCTGTGGTGTCTGTAGAATTCTTCAGGAAGATCAGTGGGGACCAGAGGTTTGAGAGTGTGTGTTGTTGCTTCAGTTGTTCCTGAGCAGGTTTCCTGGATACCCAGTGGTCTAAGACGAGGTGGGGTCAGCAGGCTGGACTCTGAGGTCTGCGGCTGGCACTGTGTGCGTGGCACGTGTTTAGTTGTGGACTCTTTGCACCTGGCCCAGGGTTCTGCGCTGGAAGTTGGAAGTCCAGTAGGCTGCACTCTGTTCCGTGATTTGGGAAGCACTATCTGCTCAGTAGCTACCACCTAAGACAAGGCTGTGGGGGAATGCTGGAGGTCTGAAAATGTTGTTCCTCAGCTTAGAAGCGGAGTCCTCCTGGCACCGCCATCTTGTCCTTCCTCCCTGAGAAATAGGAATATTGTTTCCTCAAGATCCAGCTATAGCACTCTTAGGCATATATCCAAAATATGCTCAAGTATACAACAGGGGCATTTGCTCAACTCTGGTTATAGCATCTTTATTTGTAATAGCCAGAATCTGGAAACAATCCCAATGTCCCTCAACTGAAGAATAAGTAGAGAAATTGTGCACTTACACAATGGAATACTGCTCAGTTATTAAAAACAGGAAAATCATAAAATTTGCAGGCAAACATTGGGAACTAGATATGCTCATCCTGAGTGCGGTATCCCAGAAGCTGAAAGAAACACATCGTATATACTCACTTATATGTGGATTTTAGGCATATAATATAGGATAAACATTCTAAAATATGTTCACCTCAGGAAGATAAAAAAAGGAAGACCCTGGTTTAGATGATCAATCCTCACTCAGAATGGCAAATGGGATGGACATTGGAAGTGAGAGACACCAGGCAATAAGACAGGAACCAACCACAAAGGGCCTCTGAAGACGCTACCCCATAGGGTATCAAAGCAGATGCTGACACTCATAGGCACACTTTGGGCAGAGAGCAGGTAATCTTATGAAAGAAGGGAGAGATAGGAAGACCAGGAGGGGACAACATCTCCACATGGAGAATGACAGATCCAAGAAATCTAGTCATAAGGGTCTTTTCTGAGACTGCTACTGCAACCAAAGATCATGCATGGAGATAACCTAGAATCTCTAGTACCCCTACAGAGATGTAGCCTATGGCAGCTCCGTCTCCAAGTGGGTTCCCTAGAAAGGGGAACAGGGACTATCTCTGACATGAACTCAGTGGCTGCTCTCTGCTCATCTCCCCCTGATGGGGCTGCAGCTTTACCAGGCCACAGAGGAAGATAATGCAGCCAGTCCTGATGAGACCTCATAGGCTAGGGTCAGGTAGATAGGGAGGAAGACCTCTGCTATTAGTTGTCTTGTGGTGGGATATGAGAGGACATGAGGAAGGGTAGGATTGGGAGGGGATGATTGAGTGGGATACAATGGGGATACAAAGTGAATAAACTAATTTATTAAAAGATAAATTAATAAAAATAGACTCAAATTCTAATAAAATTCTTATAAAGAGAATATAGACATACATCAAAACTTATCTACTCTGAACAAATTGTTTATCCCTGATATGGCACAACATAAGTCAATAAATACAAAAACCACATAAATGATATATAAACAAAAATCACATGAACATCTCAATAGCTTAAACAAAAAACAAACAAAAAAAATCTTTGAAAAAAATCCAAATGCCTTTATCATAAAAGTTTCAAAAGTTGCAAGGCAAGAGGCAACACCTCTCAACACAATAAAAGCTGTAGGTGAGAAACCTGCATCCAAAATCATCCCTAATGGAGAAAAGATCTAGGCAAGTTTACTCAGGTCAGAAGGTTGTCATCTATGTTCACCACCCTGACTCCTTTTCAATATTTTGCTCAAAGTGTTAGTTTAAGCAAGAAAGAAAGATAAGTAAAGGAATATAAATAGGGAAAGTAGAATTCAAACTATCACTCTTTGCAGATGATGTAATAATTACAATTCCCCACAATTCTATCACAAAAATTTATGAAATGATTAACAACTATAGCTATGTGACAAGATACAGAATCAACTTGCATAAATCTATTTATTTTTGTATATACCAACATCAAAAATTCAAAGGAGATCTTGAACATACTCCCATTCAGAAATGTCTGAAGAAAAGTAAAATATCTAGTAATAAACAGATGAAAGAAAAAAAAAATTCCAGCTACAATGAGAACTTTAAACCCCTTAAGAAATCAAGAAAGATACTGGAAAATGAAGAGACATCCTATGTTCCTGGATTGATAAAGATGAAATTTTGAAAATGACCATTCTACCAAAAGCTATTCACAAATTCAATGCAAATGCAATAAAAAGCATAATCTCATTCTTCACAGATAGAAACATTAAACTTCTGCCCAGTTCCCTCTCTTCATCCACTTCTTCCATTTATTCTATTTTCTATCCTGAGTGACATTCTGGCACCCTCCCATGGACCCTCCTTGTCACTTACTTCTTTGGGTGTGTGGATTGTAATATGGTTGTCCAATACCTTTGGTCTAATATTGGCTTATAAGCGAGTACATACTATGTGTGTCTTTCTGTGTCCGGGTTACCCCACTCAGGATGATTTTTTTTCTACTTTGATCCATATGTCTGCAAGTTCCATGATTTCTTATTTTTAATGACTGATTAGTGTTCCATTTGGTAAATAGAACACTAATTCCATTTTTTATCCATTTTTCTAGATTTGTGGGACATCTAGGTTGTTTCTAGTTTCTGGCTGTTATGAATAAAACAGCTATGAACATAGTAGAACAAATATTCTTGTTCTATAATGGAACATCTTTTGCATATATTCCCTGGAGTGGTATACCTGGGTTTTGAGGTAGCACTATTCCCAATTTTCTGGGAATGCACCAGATTGATTTCCAGAGAATTTGTACAAGTTTGCACTCCCATCAGCAGTGGAGGAAAGTTCCCTTTTCTTCATATCCTCACCAGCATATGTTGTCAGTTGAGTTTTTGATCTTAGCCATTCAAGTGGTGTAAGATGGAATCTTATAGTCATTTTGATTTCTGTTTCTCTGATGGCTAAGGACTTTGATGATTTCTTTTAGTGCTTCTCAGCCATTCGAGATTCCTCTGTTGTGAATTCTCAGTTTAGCTCTGCACCCCATTTTTAAATTGGATTAGTTGATTTGTTGGTGTTTAATTTCTTAAGTTCTTTGTATATTTTGGATTTTCCCGCTCTGTCTGATGTAGGGTTGGTGTTGGTATTTTCCCAATCTGTTGGCTGCTGTTTTGTTCTGTTGATGATATCCTTTGACTTACAGAAGCTTTTCCGTTTCCTGAGATCCCATTTATTAATTGTTGATCTCAGAGCCCATGCTGTTGTTGTTCTATTGTCTCCTATGTTAATGAGCTCCAGACTTTTCTCCACCTTGTCTTCTAATGATTTAGAGTCTCTAGTTTTATGTCAAGGTCTTTGATTCACTTGGACTTGAGTTTCTGCAGGATGATACTATGAGGTCTATTTGCATTTCTCTACAGGCAGACATCTAGTTAGATGACAACATCCCTGAGATGAAGCCTATTTGTTCATCGTTGTCTATATCTTTGATGTGTTTTTGGATTTGGTTTACAAGTATTTTATTGAATACATTTTTGTCTGTGTTCATAAGTGAGATTTGTCTGAAAATTTCTTTGTTGAGTCTTTGTTTAATTTGTGTATCAGGGTGACTATGCCATGAGTTTGGCAATGTTCCTTCTGTTTATATTTTGTGGAATAATTTGATGAGTATTGGTATGAACTCTTGTTTCAAAATTGGGTATTATTCCATGCTAAAACCATCTAGCCCAGGGCTTGTGTGTGTGTGTGTGTTTGTGTGTGTGTGTCTGTGTGTGTGTGTTTGTCAGAATTTTAATTACTGCTTCCATTTTCTAGGGTGCTATTGGCTCTATTGTTTTATATTTATTTTTGTTGGTTTTGTTTTTGAAGAAAAAGTTTCTCTCTGTTGCCTTGTGTGTCCTGTAAGTAGTTATGTAAATCAGGCAGACCTCAGACTTAGAGATCCCCCTGAATATGAATCTAGAGTGCTGGGATTAGTTTTGGGCCCCCATGCCTGTCTTTGTAGTTTTGTTTTGTTTTTATATTATTGGCTGATGAGTCTGAAATGTAGATATTTGTACATATCAAATCTGTTCTTCAATTGATCTTCATCCACATGTTGAATTTTGAGATTTAAGTGAGCATATTACATTTCTCATTTGGCAACTTCAGGTTTGTTAACCCATGCTGTTATGGCTTCTCATCTAGGGCCACACCCATATACTGCCAGGGACCTCCCATGACCGAGAAACTCATCCACCCTGATTTCTCTTCTCTGTTTCCATTCAACTCCTTGCCTCTACTCTCCCTATACCTGATGTCTATCCCCATTACCCTCCCCACTCCATCTCCCACCCTATCCCTTCCCTCCATTTCATTCTCTTCTGAGTGAGTTTCCTACATCCTTCCTCTGCTCTCCTTCACTCTGGTTCTGTGGATTGTTACATGGTTATCCTGTAATTTATGGTTAATTTCCACTTATACGTGAGTATGTACCGTGTAGGTCTTTTGGGGCCTGGGTTATCTCACTCAATAAAATCTTTCCTAGTTCCATCCATTCTCTGGCTGATTGCAAGAAGTCTTTGTTATTCATAGCTAATTGGTATTCCATTGTGTAACTGTATTACATTTTCTTTATCCATTCTTCAACAGAAGGACATTTAGGTTGTTCCTAGTTTCTGTGTATTACAAATCAATCTGCTGTGAACATAGTTGAGCAAGTTGTCCTTGTGTTATGGTAGAGCATCTTTTGTATATATTGCCCTGAGTGGTATAGTTATTGAGGTATGTAGGTATTGACATGTGTTTATTCTAAATTTTTTGAGAAACATCTAGATGGATTTCCAAAGTGGTTGTTCAAGTTTTCATTCTCACCAGCACTGGAGGTGTGTTCTCCTTACTCCACATCCTCACCACCATGGGCTCTCACTTGAGTTTCATGATCTGAGGCCATTCTGTCAAGTGTAAGATTGAAATGAAGAATCCTTCAATTTGCATTTTCTTGAGGGCTAAGGACACTGAACATTTCTTTAACTGTCTCTCAGCCATTAGCACTTCCTCTGCTGAGAGTTCTCTGTTTAGCTCTGTATGCCATTATTTAATTGGGTTATTTGGTTTCCTGGTGTCTAATTTGTTCAATTCTTTAATTTGGATATTATCCTTCAGTCAGATGTAGGGTTGGTGAAGGTCCTCTGCCAGTCTGTGTGCTGCCATTTATACTATTGATAGAGTTGTTTACCTTCCAGAAATTTTCACTTTCATGCATCCCTTTTGTTAATTGTGATTCTTAGTGTCTGAGGTGTTGGTGTACTGTTCACAGAGGTGTTTCTTGTACCATTGAGTTCAAGGCTATTCTCTACTCTCTCTTCTACTGTATTTAGTATATCCAGTTTTGTTACAGTCTTTGATCCAATTGGACTTGAGGTTTGTGCAGGGTGATGAATACGGCTGCATTTACATGATTCTACACGCAGACATCAATTTAGGGAAACACCAGTTGTTCACATGCTTTCGTTTTTTCCATTATATCTTGTTTTAAGTCATGATTAATATTTACTATTGATATATCTTCTGGTAACGCTGCTGTTAGTCCTTAACAGCTGTATAACCAAATCACCACACCGGAGACTGGGATTTTAGTTAACCTAGAACACAATGCTGGGCAATAGTTACTCCCTCTTAAACCTCCAAGCCCTCATAGTGTCCAAACATTTAGATTTCCAACATTTGTACTTGCTTTTAGTGATATATTAGGTCCAGTCCATCTCTCCTTATCATTCCAAGATCTCTCTCCACCTCTCTCTTCCAGCTCTCCTCCAAGTTCTCTCTCACCTTTTCTTCTCCTACTCATTTCCTGCTCTCTGGCTCCTCTTCCTTTCCTGTCCTCTGGCTCTTCCCAGGCCAACATTGTGTCTAGTTGTGTTATTTTGTCCTGTTTACACAAAGTTGAGACAGGATGCTTAGAATAAGTATCACAATACAATATCCAGATTGAAACCAGAGGGGGGCCATTATACCAACAGTATCTTTTGGCTTCTTTGTCAAATATCAAATTCCTGTAGGAACGTGTGTTTATTTCTCAGTCTTTAATTTGATTCCATTGATAAACCTGCCAGTTTCCATGCCAATACCATGCAGTTTTTATTACCATTGCTCTGCAGTATAGCTTGAAATTATGGATGTTGGTATCCTCAGAAGTTCTTTTGTAGTACAGAATCGTTTTAGCTATATTGCTTTTCTTTTTTCCTTTGAAGTTAATGGTTGCTCTTTCAAAATCTATACATAATTCTGTTAGAATTTTGTTAGGAATCGCTTTGAATCCATAGGTTGCATTTGGTTAGATGGCCATTTTTTACAATGCTAACTCTATGATCCATGAGTTTGGGCGATCTTACCATCTTCTGATATCTTCTTCAATTTCTTTCTTCAGGGATTTGAAGTTCAAGTTATACAGGTCTTTGATTTTCTTGGCTAGGATTATACCAAAATATTTTGTATTTATTGTTTGTGGCTATTGTTCAGGGTGTTGTATTCCTAATTTCATCCTAAGCCCATTTAAGTTTTGTACACAGAAGTACTACCGAATTTTTTTTAGTGAATTTTGTTCTGAGCCATTTTGTGGAAAGTGTTTGTCAACTGTAGGAATTCTCTTGTAGAATTTCTAGATTCACTTATGTATAATAGTATATCATCTTTATATAGTGATACTTTGACTTCTTCCTTTCCAATCTTTATCTCATTGATCACTTTCCATTGTCTTATTGCTCTGTCTTGGAATTTGTTGGAATTGCTTTAATTTCCTTTCTATTTATTCAGATGTAGGCCATAGGCTTGCTCTTTGTTGCCTTTATTATAGTTAGGTTTGAACCTCGTATGCCTGATCTCTACAAGTCTTTTAACATGAATGGGATGTTGGATTTTCTTAAAGGCATTTTCACCATCTAATGAGATGATCATGTTTTTGTTTTTCCCTATCAGTTTGTTTATAAAGTGGATTAAATTGAGGGATTTTCATATTTTGAACCATCCCTGCATCACTGAGATAAAGGCCATTTCTTCTTGGTGGGTGACATTATTCATATTTTTTGAATTTGGTTTGTGAGTATTATTTATTTACCCATTTACTTATTTATTTAATATACATGCATGCTCTATCTGCATATACACATGCACGCCAGAAGAAGGCATCAGATCCCAGTATAGACAGTTGTGAGCCACGATGTGTGTGCTGGGAATTAAACTCAGGACCTCTGGAAGAACAGACAGTGTCCTTAGCCACTGAGCCATCTCTCAAGTCCCTGGTTTGTGAGTATTATATTGAGTAGTTTTACATCGCTTTCATAAGGGAGATTGGTCTGAAATTCTTTTTCTGTTATGTCTTTATGTTTTTGTTATAGTTATCAGGGTGACTGTGATCCCATAGAATGATTTTGTCAATGTTCCTTCTATTTGTATTTTTGTGGAATAGTTTAAGGAGTATTTGTTTTAGCTTTTCTTTGAATGTCTGATAGAATTCTGTGCCAAAACCCTCCTGTTCAGAGCTTTTTATTTTGTTTGGGAGACTTTTAATGACTGCTTCTTTTTCCTTAGGCCTTGTGCTTTGTTTTATTTTGCTTTGTGGTATTTTTGTTTGTTTTTGAAGTCAAAATTCCTTTTAGTAGTCCTATCTGTCCTGTAAGTAGGTATGTAGACCAGGCAGGCCTCTACTTAGAGATCCACTTTAAAGTGTCACTAGAGTTCTGGGATTAATTGTGGGCCCACAAACCTTTCCTTTTTGTTTCCTTGTTATATTATGTGATAGGCCTGGAAAACAGGTTTTGTCCAAGTCAAACATATGCTCTTGTATTGATCTTCATTTTGAAAATAATACTGCTTGAACCTTCTGAATCATATGACTACAGTACATTTTATGCTTGTTTTAAATTATTTTGAATGGACATCACTTTTGCATATTTATGTAAATAAGTAACACATGTGTGCCTGGTCCTGACAGTAGTCAGAAGATGGCCTCAGAACTCTAGAATGTAGAATAATGGATAGTTATGAGCTCCTATTTATGGAGTAAGTCAAGGTAAGCCTTTAGGAGACCCACAGGGTATGGCAAGTAAAGGTTCAGGAACTCCTACAACTCCTTGGAAGGTCCAGATCCAGTGCATATAGTTGATCTACTAGGGACTCCTAGCAAACTAGTGAAATCTCAAAGGTATCCAAGGCTAGAGTGGTGCTTCTTTCCTCTTCTTTATGGAAATCTCCTAAGTTATGGAGTGGACCTTGTCACTTCACAACTCCCACATTTTCTTACAGGGGTACCAACCAGATTGATTGTTACTGTTACTTAGGCTAGCATGGGATGGTCTGATTGGGCTTTCAATCATCTAAAAGCTGTTATACTGGATAATAAAGTTAGATCTGCAGTTTTCAGTCTAGTCTCTGGAGTTTGATTACCAGGTTTCTGTGTGGACTCTGTCACCCATAACCCACCTACCCCATGGTTCCTGATCCCCACGTATATAAGTACCCACAATCAAGCCCAAATATTTGCAAGAACAACAAGACCTTTTCACTGATGAGCCATCTCTCATGCCCTATCTTACCTACTTATTTATTTATTTATTTTCTTTTTATTTCTTATATTAATTATAGTTTATTCACTTTGTATCCCACCTATAGCACCCTCCGTTATTCCCTCCCAATCCCATCCCCCCCTCCCTCATTTTCTCCCATTCCTCTCCCTAAGTCCATTGACAGGGGAGAGTGGACTTCTATTTGACCCTAGCTCATCTGGTCTCATTAGGACTGGCAGCATTGTCCTCCTCTGTGGCCTGGCAAGGCTGCTCCCCCTTTGAGGGGTGGTATTCAAAGAGGCCACCACTGAATTCATCTCAGAGACAGTCCCTTACTCAGGGATTGTTCCTCTTACTAGGAAACCCACTTGTATACTGGCTGCCATGGGCTTCATCTGAGCAGAGGTTCTAGGTTTTATCCATGAATACTCTTTGGTTGGAGTATCAGTCTCAGAAAAGACCCCTATACCCACATATTTTGGTTCTATTGCTCTCCTTGTGGAGCTCCTGTCCTCTCCCAGGTCCTACGATCCCTTCCCCCTTCTTTCAGAGGATTCACTGCACTCCTCCCTAGTTTGGTTATGAGTCTCAGCATCTGCTTTGACACACTGCTGTGCAGAGTCTTTCAGAGGCCCTCTGTGGTAGGCTCCTGTCCTGTTTCTTGTTTTGTCTTTCCAATGTCCATACCAATTGTCTTTCTGAGTAAGGATTTTCTTACCCAGGGCCTCCTTCTTGCTTAGCTTCTTTAGATGTACAGATGACTGTATGCCTTCTGGCCAGCAGATGTGGCTAGAGCCTTATGTACTAAGTCCCCAGCACCATAATCACTAAGAACAGAACACCTTATCCACTCAGGCACCAGCACCCTAAGTACAATTTGTACATTGTTCAGCATGTGTGTATGCCTTCAGGCCAGCAGAGGTGGCAGGATCCTCATGTACTAAGTCCCAGCAACCTAACCACTAAGCACAGAGCACCTTGCCTTCTCAGCCCCCAGCACCCTAAGCATTATTTATATGTCCTGTCTGTTCCTGCATCCGCAGGCCAACAGAGGGCGCCAGACCACCCTATACAAGGTCGTGCACAACCTGACCCCTGAGGGGAAGGGGGAGGGCGGGGTGAGCCCATCTCCCCCAGGATGCATGTAGGCATGGTGGGGAGCTTAGGCCTGTGCCCCTCTCTTTCCGCCATCCCTCTGCCTGCGGTTCTGCCCCAAGCATGAGCCTCTCCTGGACTCCTGGCAGACAGACTAATGGACAGCGATTGATGGGTGAGAGAAGAGAGGCAGGGGAACACCCTTAGCCTACCCGCTTGTGAGCGTGATGTGGAACTCTGACAAACAGCTTGGGATGAGAACGATGCTGACCCAGGAAAACGGTCCCGGGTATTCGCGCACCTTTCACGGAAGTTCCGCCCCTTCTGGCTTTGATTCCATATCCTTCTTGCAGAGACTTCCAGGCTTGGTAGCTTGGGGTCACCTTCCTTTTCCACTCCCCATTTCCTGCCATCTCCCTGCCCCTGCGCCACAGGGATACAAAGTTTCTAGTCACAGCTGGACCTTTATCCCTTAATTTCCTACTTCGGAGCACTAGCGGCTCAGGGAAGTACCGACAGTCCCAAGCAGAGGCCCATCTGCCTGAGAACTAGAAGCATGGCATCGGAGCAAGGACTTCTGGGATTGGGTCTGAGAATTACAAAAAAAGGGGTCCAGACGGTGTGATGCTACTGGGATTGCCTGCAGTCACGCCTTTGTGTCTCTCCCTGTCTGCAGCATGGACCTTGGCCAGGGCGCCGCCTAGAAATCCCAGAATCCCCCGCATGCGGTTCTCACCATCACATGCCTGCTTTCCTCCTCTTCACTCACGGATAGCTGGTGAGGAGACTCTTCATGCTGCTGCCGCTGGTCTGTCGCACGTCATCGTCCTCAGAGCCCACATGGCCTTTCCCCTGTACTTGGCTTCTGTCAATCCCCCTGGCACGCCATAGTTTCCTTGGGAACACGATAGTCCAGGAGCATTGTGATGTCTTTGACCCTCCCGCTGTCCCAGAAGTCAACACA
>JAQQSO010004923.1:0-12410 GCA_028658305.1 Pachyuromys duprasi | reverse complement strand
TTGCAGCCAGCCCTGAGGAGACAGGATAAGCTGGGGTTGGATGGAAGGGAAGGAGGTCCTCCCCTGTTGGTGGACTTGGAGGGGGCGGGGAAGAAGGAGATGAGGGAGGGAGTGGGAGGGTAGGAGGGAATGAGGGAGGGGGCTATGCCTGGGATTCAAAGTACCTAACCTGTGATTGAGATAAAAATAAATAAATTAAAAAATAAAATAAAATAAAAAATAAAAAGAAAAAAATAAAACCTGGTCATTGTGCTGTATCCTCACTATCAAAAAAGTTAAAATATGCTTGTTCTCATTTTCTAAATATGGTAATATTATTGATCTATAATGTAGCCTTAGACTTTTATAAGATATGGACTTTTTATATACTAAGTCATACAGGAAACTGTTATGCTCTTACTTTCATGGACTATGTTTATGACTTTTAAGGCTCCAACTTAACAGAGTTGAAGCCTAAATTCCTACAAATACAACTTAATATTCATTCATTTCATAGATGATCAAGTCCTCTAACATGTCCAAAAATATATTTATAGTCCTACACATGCAAACTTGGTCTCACTGCTATCTTATTTGAATGGCTGAGGATGGTCCCTGAGTCACCATACAGGAGTTGGTAAAAATGAGTTTTAAAGCCTGAGAGCCTTCCCGACAGGCTCAGCTACAACAAAAAGTATGCTCCAGACCTTGGCTGCTACTCTGAGACTGTCACATTCCCGCAGAAAAACAAAAACAAAAACAAGAGGTCTGCAATGCCCCATTCCACCACTGTATAGCCAAAGTCAATTCTGCCAGGTGACTGTTTCAAATGCAGCCAAGAAGGACATTGGTCCCTCAGCTGCCTCAACAAGCCATAGCTGCATGCCGGTAGACTGGCCTCTGGAAGTCAAAATGCTCCCATGCAGTCTTTTCCTCTGTGCCCAGCCATGAAGGCTCAACCAGCATAACAGCCTCAGACACTTCCAGGCTTCAAGGTCCTTGACCTGGCAGAGGACAAATGGCTCCTAGATTTAGCAACCTCCATCATCCTCACCCAACCCAGGTTAACATTACAGGTCTGTTTTAACCTGACACTCAGGTCCCACAGTCATATTGCCAACTTCTGTCTTGGGAAGCTTCAGATGCCTTCTCATTACTATTCATAAGCAGGAGACCAGGCCTTAAGGTGGTCTCTGTTACTGTCAGGTCCAGAACAGTCTACTTTGTTGCCAGACTCATGAAACAGGTCTCAGATGTAACCTTTTACCATGTTCACAGCATGGTAAATAAAACTAGATACATAGGCTTAAGATACAGAAGTTTAAGTTATAAAGCTTCTAAAAATGTTTGAGGATCTAAGAAAGCATTGTAAGGTTAGTAAATGGAAGTTATAAATGTTTGAGGATCTAAGCGTTTTAAGGTTGGTAAACGGAAACTTAAAACTTGGTTAAGCCTCTCTTCCAAAATGTGTAATCATACTAAAAATTAAGATCAAGTGAGATTTTGGCCCTTCTACTTCACGAAAGGCTTCTGCCTTTCCAGAGCTCACCTTAGAGAGTGTTTATGTTTTTAACACAAAGGTATATTTCTACTGCAGATTACAATGGTGACGCTAACATGTCTGAAGTTTTATCTCCTTTGTAAAACTTAAAAGGGATTCTTGTAAGCTGCAGAAAATCCATCTGAATCTACCTCTCAGGTCAACTGGGCTCCAGATAAATACTGCACCTATTGCCTATCTCAGAAAGTGGAATTCTTCCTTTCCCTGGTTTTGAGACTCCCCTTTCCTGACTACTCGATTGCTAAATTCCTACACCCAACACCAGCCAATTGGTGAGTCTTCCCTTCCGATTGGTGCAAGCACTTCCTACCACTCTCGCCAACCTACATCCATACCCTTCACTCAGAACCTCCTCCCCTGGGTGAGATTTTCCCTCTACCAGCACGGTTTCACTCCCTCTCCCTCTTGCTCTTCTATGAAATCCTAGCTATATAAACTGTGTCTGCCATGGGCAACTGTGCCCTTGGTCTCTGTGCCAATGATGACCAGCTGTTGGAACAGATTTTACCATACTAATCTACTGAGTCAAACCTTGCTCTTGGTATACCTTTAATTTATTTACCTGATCAGCCCTGTGTTTAATTATTTCCAGCCATCTACTCCTCTTACGTGTCTCTGCTTCTTTTTATTTTCCTAGTGCTTTCAGGTGAGCTTTTAAGTTGTTTGTATGAGATGCCTCATTTTTTTTTGAAGGCACTTAGTGCAAATGAACCTTCCTCTTAGCACTGCTTCATTGTGTTTCATAATGTTAGGGTAAGTTGTACCTTCATTTTCATTGAATTCTAAGAAGTCTTTAATTTCATTCTTATTTCCTCCCTGACCCAGTTGTCACTGAGTATAGAGTTTTTTAGTTACCATGTATTTGTAGGGTTTATTGTTGTTGTTATTTCTGTTATTGTTGAGGTCTGGTTTTAGACCATCGTGGTCTGATATGATACAAAGGATTATTTCAATCTTCTTGTATCTGTTGAGATTTGCTTTGTGCACAACAATATGGTCACATTTGGAGAAGGTTCCACGAGGTGCTGAGAAGATGGTATATTCTTTTTCATTTGGGTGAAATGTTCTGTATACATCTATTCGGTCCATTTGATTTAAGACCTCTGTAAGTGTTATTATTTCTATGTTTAACTTCTTTCTCAATTATCTGTTCCTTGGCAAGAGTGGGGTGTTGAAGTCTCCTACTATTAAGGTGTTGGGATCAATGTGTGATTTAAGCATTAATAATGTTTCTTTGACAAATGCAGGATCCCTTGTGTTCGATACTTAGATGTTCAGGATTGTGATGTGGTGGGAGGAGTTTCTTTTCTGGTTTAGTCTATTTGGTGTTCTGTAGGCCTCTTATATGTTTAAGGTCATCTCTTTCTTAAGGTTGGGAAATTTTTTGAAAATATTTTCTGGGCCTTGGAACATGAATCTTCTTTTATTTTATCTATTCCTATTTTTCTTATGTATCATCTTTGATTTCATGGATGTTTTACGTCTGGAACTTTCCAATTGTATTTTTTGAGAGATGTATCAATTTCTGTAATTGTATCTTCAGCACCTGAGATTCTCTTTCATCTTTGTATTCTGTTGGTGATGCTTACCTTTGTGATTCCTGGTCTCTGTGTTCTTTAGCTCCAGAGTTTTCTCTGCTTGTGTTTTTGTTATTGATTCTAGTTCTGTTTTGATGTCTTGCACCATTTTCTTCATCTGTTTGAATGTGGATTCCTGTATGTCCATGATGAACTCTATTTTTTGTTGTTCATTTCCTCTTTATGTGCCTCTATTTTTTATTATTTCTGTGTGCCTCGAATAACTCCATAATTATAGATTTTAGGTCATTCTCCTGTGATTCAGCTGCAATAGAATATCCGTTGATTTGGGGGGGGGGGGTTCTGGTGAAAACATGATGTCCTGGTTTTTGTTACTTGTATTCTTCCACTGGCCTCTAGCCATCTGGTTGTCTGTAGCTTGGGGCCTGTATTGCAGACTGGGTCCACCTGGAATCTCGAGTGGTCCCCCCCACCCCCGATTCATTGTCTCTGATGGCTCAGTGTTTATGACCCAGGTATACCAGGTGCTAAGGTATAGGCAGAAAGCTCTCTGAGCCTAGAGCTGCTTCATTGTCCTACAGGCTTCCTTAATATGGTGAAGGATGGGATATGGGTCTTATGCATTGCTCAGCTCTGCTGGGTTCACTGGCTATAATCAACTCTTTGTTTCTAACCCAGGTTGGCTAGGTTGCTGGGGAGCAGAGATAAAGGTCTCCAAGCCTAGAGCTGCTCCAGTGCCCCACAGTCCTCCTTGGAGAGGAGGACAATGGCACTTGGGTCAGGTGCCTAGCTCAGCTTGGGCTAGCTGTTTCTGGCCTAAGTGAGCCAGGCTTCTGGGGCACTGGCAGATAGATCTCTGTGACTAGAACTGCTCCAGTGCCCCACAGGCTTCCTTAAGATGGTGGAGAATGGAATCTGGGTCCCTTTCCTTGCTCAGTTCACTGTGTTCACTGTCTGTGCTGTACTGGCTGATTCTGATCTGGGTGAGCCAGGCAGAATGGAGCCATGCTTCCTCCACAGTACCAGAATGTATCCCTTCCTGAGGGCTATGAGAGTGAGCGCCACTAGCCACTGAGACCAGGAAGGTATCCACAGGATATTTTGTGTGGTCTCCAGGGTTTGGAAGCAGGTTCTCCTAGTACCCGGAAGGTGTCCACAGAACTGTGAGAGTGAGCACCTGAGTTTGGAGCCCTAACTGAAAGTTTGTACCTTTCAGTACAGAAAGGTATTCAATCCACAGTCAATGAGAGTGAATGCCCAAGGCCTGAGCTGTTGGGTGCTCGTCCCAGGAAGATATCCACAGATAGTGGGTTTGGGCAGGTGGTTTAGGGCTGCAGGATCAAAGTCACTGCCAGTCCCAGGAAGCCATCCACAGATGGTGGGCTTGGGAGAGTGGCCTAGGCCTGTAGCAGTGCCAGGCGGGAGCCCGGGAAATTTTCCTGGTATTAGCCAGGTAGCCTGAAGATGGACCTTCGAGTACCCCCATGGATTCTTTTCTCACCTGAGAAACACATACACAGGGTATGGGGGTCCAGAGTATGGCCTTCTGGTCACCCTGCTCTCATTGCTGAGCTACTATTCAGATACCCTGCATGGTCACTGCCACCATCTTGGATCTCCTTGACAAAAGTTTATAAATAGGGACAATACAATAATACAGATATCCATTAATATATAAAAAATGATATCATTAAAATAAATACAGTATTTGTCTCTTTGTGAAATAAATAAGGAATTAAAACTTGATAGCAAAGTATTTGGCAGAATAAATGGAACTGATAATTTCTAGATACTTTATACATGTTGTCCTTGTCAGTATAAATCATTATAATGATACTGAAGGGCAGCTTGTAATTTAACTCTAATTGTTCATATTTTTTAGTTTTCTTTTCTACCACCAGAAGGAATTATCTTAGAAGTAGCCCCAAATAGAGCTGTTCTTTCTTGTTCCTTTTGTAATCCCCAAATAATTTACAATGATAAGTGTTTAATAATGTAAACCAGAATTATCATTATGTAGACTGTGGAAATATTTAAGTACTTAGAGACATGCTCTTTCAAAAGCAGATAAAATATTTGGAATAATCTCATAAACAAGTTTCCTATAGTCTGATATTAAGAGTACCTTGAGTCTGAGTATTTCCTCTCACATATGTAGCAATGACTATACAATTTCCACAAAATCATCCTACTCTGTGGTTGTGTGAGATGTGTATGTAAAAGACTGAATGGTGGTCTTTCTTATAGATAAAAGAACTAGAAAGGCTTAGAGGAAACTCTGGGCTTCAATAGTGTTTTACACTGAGAAGCACTGTGGAGAAGGAGAGCATGAGAAGGAAACAGGGTACTTATATACTAGCTTTCTTGACTAACCTAACATGATACCTAGCACATTATTTTTCCTGTATGTGATCCTCATTTCCTTGTACTTACACTGCTTTGTCACCTTACATGCCTGTTCAAATTATACAAGGAGCTTTAAAAATGCGGACACTTGGACTTTATGAGAATTTCTTTTTAAAAATATTTTATAAATGTTTTTATTATTTTAAAATGCAAATAAATATTTTACACTTTCTAGGCAGTTGTTAACAAATGTTTAAACAGTAAAGTTAATTATCTCAACATTTTTTTCTTCATCTTTTTCTTTCAATATGACTCTTAGGGGATAGGGACAACGGGACTGGTATTTTTGTAAACCTTGAGACCCTATCATTGTTTGAAAGATCAAATCCTGACATTGAATTTATCGTTTTTAGTGCTTATGACATCTCTTTCTACAAATTGGACATTCAACCTGTATGTGGATCTTGGGGATCACAGAGAATGTGGTAGAGCCAGCTAACAAGGACTGGTGGGATAGTAAGCCCTACATAGGATGGAATTAATGTTCACTACTTTCTCTCTCATGGATGGTAAGCACTTTATGTGTCTATCAATAATTCCGAGATGCTGAACATGGGAAGCTTTGCCTATCTTTGATCTCATCTTTAGATCAGATGAAATGCATCTAAATCTTTTCCCTCTTAGCTCAGAAATGACAGCATTGAAATAATTCAAAAACTAATGGAAAACAAATGATAAAAAAGTGAGGTTGTGGTATTTATAGAGAATATAACTTTCAATTTAAATCTAGGTATTGCATGTCCTTTCTGACTTACAGTGCTTAAGATACTAGACCCTAGTTATCATGTGGCCCCTTAAAATTGGAATTAGATTTTGTTGTAGCTTGAGATATCCAGAATTTGGCCTGGAGTGGATTTAAGCAAGGTGTTGAGCCAAGTGTTCAATTATTTGGCCTAATTACAGGGCAGTCTCCTTTGCCCGTGTTACAACCCTGTTTTGCAACCTTGACCCCATGACCTCTTCACCCCCTTTCCTAGGAGAGATTTCTCTGTCACCTGGCCTCCAATCACTGAACATTCATCTTCTACCTTTCTTATGTGAGCCTTTAAGAACTCCATTTCCTAAGAATCTGATTTGGTTGTATGGTCAGATATTTTAGGGAGTCTTCATTTGCCTGATTTAAATTCATTTCCTTGGATTAAGACTTTGTTCTCCCTCTTTGCAACTGTATTCCTTAACCTATTGATTGCAGGAGATGAATCTTGTCTTTCTAAGCTTGTAACCAAGACAGGTTTGTATAGAAAGCTCTAAATAATCATTTGGAAGTCCTGAGAAAAATTTTCCTGCCCAGGGTAGTTCTTAGCTTTAAGAAATGTATATCTGAAGAAAATCAAGGAAAAGGTGAATACATAGAAACACCAAAAGTCAAAACTAGAAAGATTTATTTTGTTTACAAATTCTGAAAACGAGTACAGGCCAATATATTAGTTTATTCTTCATAACTATAACAAAATGGCTGAATATGGGCACTTAAAAAATGGAGGCCAGCAGGGAGAAGTGTTTACTTTGACCTTATGATTCATTAAGATAGGTACACCCAAGATAAAAATCTGTGTGTCATGCTTGATATGACCATATTTTAAACTGCAGCATCTAAACTATTGATTCTCCTTGTTATATTTGCTTCTCTTCTAGAGACCTGTAATTAATAACTCCATTCTATCAATTTCAATTTCTACTGCATTTGATTTAATTAAAAATTTTTATTAAAAAAGTGTTTATTGTGAAATACTAATAATTTGTGTTCAATCCCTGGAACCCAAATAAAGACAGAAGGAGAGAACCAACTCCCCAATGTTGTCCTCTGTCTAAATTGATTACCATGGCATTCACAAGGCCACATATACACCGTAATGATAGTAACAGAGAAAAGGTTTTAGCTCAGGTTTGGAAACTGGAAATCCACACATCTTATTGTACTCGTGTAAGACATTCAAAACTACATTACCTTATTGTGGCATCAGAATGGGGGGAATATATGTAAAAGGGAACTATCATATTATTAATAGCAAACTTATAATTCAGAAGCTAGGCACAGAGTTATATAAATGTTTGCTCTTATGTGAACTGCCTCAGGGACCTGAGAGTACTACCTTAATCTTTTCCAAGGGTATACCCTCAGTGATGTAAAGACTTCACACCAGATCTCAGCCCCTAGCTCTGTCATCCCAGACAGCAAGAATCCAACACATTGGCCTTTGTAGGGTGACAGTCCCTAACCAAATCAAAGAAGTCTGGGACAAGAAGAAAAAGCAAATGTCAAAAGTTAAGGAAAGTCTGTAAAAAAAAGAAGGCTGCAAAAAGAGAAAGAAAATAGGAGTGAATTAAAAGAACAAAGGACTTACCTTGAAAAAAAATTAAGAGGCTTGTAAGACTCATTTTATTGTCTACTTTTTGAATGAATTGACCTTGTTTATTTTTACTTTTTGTTGGTTGGAAGACTTCATTTTAAAGTACAGAACCTAAACTGATTGATGTTAAAGTATCTTCCCATTTTCCACTTCTGCACAGTTGGGAAACTATCCTCTCTCAGTTCTGAGGGCCATTGTCCTGATGTTTCAAGGAATGGTCCTGAATAGTCTCATTTCTCCTATGGTTCCTAGATCCCCTGACTTTACATCCCTCTGACACTATACACTTAGAAGCCTACCATCGTAGACTCATTATTTAAACATTTATATTCCCAGCAAGAAAATTTTGAAAAAAAAATATCCACGTTGGAAGGAGGAATTGCTTTTCTCTAACTGGTGGTAGAGGACAACAGGGGAATACCAATTAAGATAATAATGATGAAAGATCCTGGCCCTAATTTTCTTATAACTAGGGTAGCCATACAGTATGCAAAGCAGGCTGAATATTGGATTTAGCAGGACGGAAAGGCAATGTTAGCCTCTTTTATAACAGAATGTTTCTTAAAAGCATGGGGATTAGAAATAGGCCAGTAACTTTATGTCTCAGATCTTGTTTTATTATATGCAAAAAGGCTATTTGAATAAGACTCAGATTCTAAGATTGTTGTGAAGCGCCACTGATGGAATATACATGGAGTGTCTGGCAAAGTATATGGCTTAGTAAGTAAATGGAACTTTTTATTAATGTTGCTTGTTGTTGGAGTTTCCTGTGCTTCCTAGATCTCACTTCCTTCAACGTAAGAATCCAGATGATAAAACCCAGCCTGCCTGTCTATGGGAGGGGTGAACCAAAGATAAAAGCACATTACCAGCTCTGATGGCCTGCCATAGCTTCACATTAACCAGATAGAGTCAGATTACTGAGATAAGTCAACATTCTCCCATCTGTTTCCACAAAGAACCGATATACAAAGAATTTTCTTCTTCATGTCTTTCTGTGGAAAACAGCATCCAAGCATGTCTGAATGTGGCTCTGTGAAGAAGATGTTAATCAATTGGGAAGGTTACAGATAAATCTCTCATCTAGTGAATAATAAAAATGTGTTTAGAGGCACTGAGTGAAATTCTGTATGCAAGTATGGCCAGCACATGGCTGGGAAAATATTAAGTTATAATCTTCTTTTTCTTCTTTGTCTCCCTTGATTTTATAAAAGATACACATAGTATCAGTTCATCCAGCTTAGAAGATGACATCTTACTAAGAGGAGCCTCTGGCTTCATGCCCAGTGACTAATTTTCTGCAAAAAACATTTTCTGAAATGTTTTTTTTTTTTTTGCATAGACATAATGCCATAGTTCCTATCGAAAGACCCAATCAGTTTAGTAAAATTGTAGTTGCAGAATTACAAAGTCATAACATATTAGCCAACGAATCATTGTTACACTAAAAAGTTAGAAACCTATCTCCCGCTTGGGTGGATGGGACAGGGTAACATTTTTTTCCTTTCTTTCTTTCTTTCTTTCTTTCTTTCTTTCTTTCTTTCTTTCTTTCTTTCTTTCTTTCTTTCTTTCTTTCTTTCTTTCTTTCTTTTGTATTTAACTGATTGGCTTTCTCAAGAAACACTTTTTGTGTCCTTACAATTTGGGAGATGTATAAGAAGTTGTACCTATCTTCCGCTTGGGTGGATGGAACAGGGTAACATTTCTTTTCTTTTTCTCTCTCTCTCTTTCTTTCTTTTGTATTTAACTGATTGACTTCCTCAAGAAACACTTTTTGTGTGCTTACAATTTGGAAAATGTATAAAAAGTTGTGTATATATTGGTGAGTAGCAAAACATTCTTTCTAACATCAAGGCTATGCTCTGGTATGGAGAAATACAATACATTAAATGAAATCAATAAATAAACATTTGTGAACAACATTTGAAGTGCTATGCAAATCATTATATATTGAGTTATAGAATAATGATATATTGGTGAAGAAATAAATAAGATTATTTAGGAAATTGTCAGAAATTGTTTGCCTTGTTTTAAAAAATCTGTTGCATTTAATGTGATTGCATGAGCATGGGTAGGGATGGTTATTTATAGAAGTATAGGCAACTTATTAATAGCTTAAGAAAATGACACCTGGACACATCTAAGATGGTGGCACAGATGGCACACTGTGTTTTATCAGCAGGGCAGTATTGACTGCACACAGACCAAACAGACCCAACTTCAGGCCCCAAATACCAGTGTCTGTGTTTCCCAGGTGAGAGGAAACCCCACAATGAGGGAAACAATTGGGTCCTACCTCAGGTTACCCAGCTAATCTCTGGAAAAGTTCCTGGGTTTGTGTAGGCATGCAGTCTCTAGCACCTAGCCGCATGCTTGCACACTGTGTTCACTGTCCCAGACTGAACTGTGAGCCCCAAAATACCAGAGACTGGGTCTTTCCCAGGAGGAATAAGGCCTGCCATTGAGCAGGAATATGGCCTGCTGCTGTTAAACAGCATGCGTATTTGGCTGGGCTTCCGTATGAGATGTGCCTGTACATTCCCAGAAACTGATGATGCCACACTGGGTAATAAGATAGCAGCCAATGAGGAAGAGACACCATTAGCCTTCAGTCCAGGAACAAATGGAGTACTGAGCAGAGGTTATAAAGGGGCATCCTCTTCCTGAAATAAATGAATCTGCTTTTGCCACTTGCCTGACTGCAGGAGTCTGTGCTGTTGGCTCTGCACCAGCTCACCACCCTCCCCAAGGGTCCTGGGCCTGGATTCAAGGAGCAGTCTCCCAGTTAAGAGGAAACCCCATGGTGAGGGAAACAATCCCATCAGACCTCAGGAAAAGTTCCTTGGTTCCTGCAGGCCCAGGATCTCCAGCATCTAGCCACAGGCTTGAGTGCTGTGCTCACCAGCAAGTGATTACCTTCTGGGTCCTGGGGCACAGAGCTCCAACCTCAGACACCTATCCAAATCTCAACATGTCTCCCTAGGGAGACTGAACAAACCTCTTTGCTCTCTGGTTCTTTAAGATGGGTGCACCCATCAAACACAGTGTCTGAGCAAGGTGTCTGGGCAGCTGCAGCTCATTAACTTCAGAGTAAGAAAGGCAGTGTCAGGGCAGCTGTCTCTGGGATTTCCTTTGGTGAACCCCTGCACTCTTGAGGAGCCCAGTTAGCCCACAGGATCATATACTCAAGGAGAGCAGCAGTAATTCCCAGAGAATCACATGCCAGTCAGAGACCATACCCATCTGAGGAGGGCTGCTTCAAGAACATGAAGCTTTCTTCCCAAGGCTTTCTAACCTCCCCCACCCCTGTCAGTGGGCACCAGAAACTACCAGCCAACATCAGAGACAACCAGATTGGAAAAGGCAAACATAAAAACACAATCAACAAAAGCCAAAGCATATGGCATTTCCAGAACCTAGTTACCCAAAGGCAAGCAGTCTTGGATACCCTAGCACCAGTCAAACTCAAGAAAATGACCTTAAATCTATGCTTACAAAGAGGAAATGAATAAACTTCATAAAGAAATACGAGGAGATACAGTCAAACAGATTGTGGCTTTTAGAGAGGAAATAATTAAGTCACTGAGAGAAATAGAGGGAACTTCAAAGAATCAGGTAAAAAATTGAATGAAAGGCAGAAAAATACAAAGAGCTGAAGAATATCAAGAAAAAGGTTCAAGATCTGAAGATGGAAATGAAAACATTAAAGAAAACAAAAAAAATGAAGAAATCCTGGAGGGGAAGAACTTACGGATGAAAACAGACACTACAGAGGTAAGCATCTCCAACAGCATACAAGAAGTGGAGGAAAGACTCTCACATGTGGAAGATACAATGGAAGAAACTGATGCATCCATCAAAGAAGATGTTAAATCTAAAAACAAAAACAAAAAAACAATCCTGATCTAAAACATCTAAGAAATCAAGGACAAAAAAAAAAAAGAAAAGAAATCAAGGACACCATGAAAAGACGAAACCTCACTCAGGATGATAGTTTCCAGGTCCCACCATTTGCCTGCGAATTTCATGATTTCCCCTTTTTAATTGCTGAGTAGTATTCTATTGTGTAAAAGTACCACAATTTCTGTATCCATTCCTCAAGTGAGGGACATCTGGGTTGTTTCCAGGTTCTGGCTATTACAAATAAGGCAGCTACGAACATAGTTGAGCAAATGTTCTTGTTGTGTACTTGAGCATATTTTGGATATATGCCTAAGAGTGGTATAGCTGGGTCTTGAGGAATCACTATTGCTAATTGTCTAAGAAAGCGCCAAATTGATTTCCAGAGTGGTTGTACAAGTTTGCATTCCCACCAGCAATGGAGGAGGGTTCCTCTTTCTCCACAACCATCCTGAGTGAGGTATCCCAAAAGCAGAAAGAAACATATGGTATATACTCACTTATATAGACCTATAGGATAGGAAGGTCAAGCTGAAATCTACAAACCTAGAGAGGATATACAGGAAGGAGGACCCAGATTGGTATGATCAGTGCTTGTTTGGATGAACAAATGGGATGGACATTGAGTGGAGGAGAAAACAAGCAACAGGACAGGAGCATGCCAAGGAGGACCTC
>JAQQSO010004922.1:0-12410 GCA_028658305.1 Pachyuromys duprasi | reverse complement strand
AGCCAGAACCTGGAAACAACCCAGATGTCCCTCAGTTGAGGAATGGATACAGAAATTATGGTACTTTTACACAATGGAATACTACTCAGCAATTAAAAAGGAGGAAATCATGAAATTCGCAGGCAAATGGTGGGACCTGGAAATGATCATCCTAAGTGAAGTATCCCAAAAGCAGAAAGAAACATATGGTGTCTACTCACTATAGCTTAGGAAGGTCATGCTGAAATTTACACACCTAGGTAAGATATACAAGAAGGAGGACCCAGGTTGGTATGATCAATGCTCGTTTAGATGAACAAATGGGATGGACATTGAATCTAGGATAAAACAAGCAACAGGACAGGAGCATACCAAAGAGGGCCTCTGAAAGAATCAATATAGCAATGTATCAAAGCAGATATTAAGACTCACAACCAAGCCTTTGGCACAGGGCAGGAAATAATAATAAAAATACGGGGAGTTAGTAAGACTTGGGGAGAACAAGAGCTCCATAAAGGCCAAACTGAGCAGGACACAGGGGTCTTATACAAGACAGTTTCTCTAACCAAGGACAATGTGTGGATATGGCCTAGAACCCCTGTTCAGATGTGGCCCATGGTAGCTCAGTGTCCAACTGAAGACCCTAGTAAGGGGAACAGGGACTGTTTCAGTCATGAACTCCATGGCTGACTCTTTGACCCTCCCCCATACAAGCCAAGGGGAGATCCCAGGGGAGGATATTGCAGCCAGCCCTGAGGAGACAAGATGATCTGGGGGTTGGATGGAAAGGGAAGAGGTCCTCCCCAGTCGGTGGACTTGGAGGGGAGTAGGGAGGAGATGATGGAGCGGGAGCGTAGGAGGGAATGAGGAAGAGGGCTACGCCTGGGATATAATGTACCTAACCTGTGATTGATATAAAAATAAATAAGTTACATTTAAAAAAGAAAGGAAAACACAAAGTCTTGTCCTCCAAGACAATACATTTTGTAATTGTCACTAAGGGTAGAACACTATCCCCCCAAAAAGCCTTGGTGTTTCAGAAAAAGAAATTTGGTTTTAGTTTTACACTGAGGCATCAAATCCTCACCAGAGGAAAAACTCTTAGATAAACTTGTATCTTAAGATTTCTTATAATGTTTTACAAACTAACATCAGTGACTGCAAAAGCTTTCAGATTTGGGGTTTGTTGTTGTAAATAAAAGGGAGTGTTGGGCTATACTATTTTTAGTATTATTAGCTCTACAAATTATTGCAGCTCTATCAGGAATAGTGATACACAGACACATGTTAGATTTTGTAATTGCCTTATTACCTTTTGCTGATATGTCTACCTACACTGTCTCAATAACCTCCTCATCCATCCAGCTCCCATGCAATGCCATCAGCCTTAACCATCTTTATCTGGGCTACCTCCCATCCACAATCTCATTAATACTTTTTTTTTCTTCATCTAGGCCTTTCCATGCCGTTCTTGGAGTCCTT
This sequence comes from Pachyuromys duprasi, assembly GCA_028658305.1. NCBI lineage: Eukaryota > Metazoa > Chordata > Mammalia > Rodentia > Muridae > Pachyuromys > Pachyuromys duprasi. Next base: position 10,949 of record JAQQSO010004922.1, on the reverse strand, counting down.
TCTCCTGGCCCACGTGGTTCTTTTTCCACTCTCACCCATCCTGGAGCCCTCCTTCCTCCTCTCTGTCTCTCCTGTCCTCAAAAGCTTAGCCACACTTACCTCATTCTGCCCTGCGCAGGTATAGGCCTGTAATCAACCAACCAGGTATAATGTCTTAGGCAAGTTTACGGAGCAAGATAGGTTTATCCAGGGAGTAATCAGACCTTGAACATCAGACCAACCCCCAAGAAAGGTTCAGTGGGGTCACGCAAGTAGATTGTTGTTGTCAGTAGGAGATTTATTTCCAGAGTTACACTATAGACAGTCAGAGAGGTCAGCTCAGGAGGGTTTCTGTGATGAGAGGTCAGGTCTTGGAGACAGAGTGGGGTCTCTTCCTACAGGTGTCATTCTTACAGGTGTCAGCAGAAGTTGGAGTTTTCATGGCAGACAGTTGATTTAGACCACAGTAAAGATCTTCATTGTGGGGAGGGAATATGTCAGTCTGAGGATGTAGAGGAGTAAGGAGAGTCACCACCACCATCAGAGTTATATCATGATGTTTGATGTCATCAAGTCTGTTGGTATGAGTCTGTAAATTGTCTTGGGGAAGTGAGAATGGTGTGTGCCATTCTTCTGGAATTTGTTCTTCTGGATCCTGGGAAGCCTGTTCTCCTAAGATTCACAGACAGCTTCTCTCTAGGGGGATTGCCATTTCCTTTACAGGGGAGAGAGGCTGTGTGGCTAAATTAGCTTTCAGTCACTAACCTATCAGATCATAAAGAGACTTATCACCTTGTGTATAAGGGCATCTCACATAGATGATAGGCCCATCTAACTAAAGCTCTGAAGCTAGTAAAGGAATTTAACTTAAATATAAATTTAAATGGTAAATACACACAAAAATTATTAGGCAACATAGTCATTAAATTCCTGTCCTTTAAAGTCAGCTCTTTTCCTATTTTATTAAAAGTAAATCAACTGTTGTTGTTTATTTTTGTTTTAGCCTTGGTCTTACTATGTACTCTGGTTGGCCAAGAACTCCTGTGTAGAGCAGTGTTGGTTGCTTTGAACTCACAGACCTCTACCTGCCTCTGCCTGTTAAAGATGTGCACCATCACATCTGGTGTAATCAACATTTTAAAGAAAGTGCAATTGCTTTGAGTTTAAAGCAGTAATACACACACACACACAAACCCTTACAAACAAACATTTTAGTCCTGATTAACCTAACTGTTTAAAGATCTTTTCTCATAAATTTTACTTTTTAAGCAACTTCATTAGCATATGCTACATAGATAACAATGTATTTCATTATGAATTTTCATACACAAATATAACACGTTTCAATCATATTTATTCTTTTACCTTCTCTTGCTTCCTTATTTTAAATAATTTCCTTTTTCCTCTCAAGTAGCCCTCTTTTAATTTAATATCTGTTTAGATTTTAAAGATACAATTTTACTAATTTTTGATGTCATATAAACAATGCATTTAATCATATGTATCCATCCCCTCCTCTTTTCAAATAACCCACAGAGCCCAATTTGTGCTCTCCATTGAGTTGTGGGTTTTAGTTCATCCACAGGAGCATGGTTTTGGACAATATCCCAAAAGAAAACAGGCTCTCTCTTTTCTAGCTATTATCATGTGGCAATCATGAAGGGACACTCACAATTCTGATAACATTTATAAATTTATATCTATACTCCAGGCAAATTATGGGTGCCATTAATAGCTATACTTTTTATAGACTTGTTAAAAATATCAGAAAATTTAAAAAAATGTATAGTAGGAGCTTTTCATGGACCTGCCAGAGGTACAAATAATGACTCAGAGACTTTTCTATAGTTTAAAGCTTGGGTCCTTCTCTGGGGCAGTGGGCTATTTACCATTTAAACTTAGCCCAGCTACCTTAGCCTATGACCTGCCACATGGATTGCTCTTTACCTTCTGCTCTTGCTCCCATGCATCCGTTCCCTTCTATGTCTGCTTCCGAATCTCCCCATGGTCTCTTTTCCCCCATAGTCCCTCTCTCTCCTAGAAGTTCACCCTCCACTTCCTGTCCCAGATATTGGCTGTCAGCTCTTTATGAAAACCGATCAGCATCGAGACAGCACTTGATACATCTCTTTGTTTGCCTAAGGCCTTGAGTGCTGTTATAAATCGGAAGCCAGTGATGGGCCATTGAAATGACAAATCCAAAATGTAGCCAGAAACTGAAAATAAAGAGTCAGACCTTTACACAATATGAAGAAAGGATAGCCCAACAAAAATGAATATGAATTTTAGTAACAGTTCATCATGTTGCCTCTGCTAAGAGTTATATATAGTTAAATTTCATATAGTATAAAAACATTTTATATTCTGTTACAAATATAAAAATGGAGTCTACTGATCCCATGAACAGAGACCCTGAATCAAGTAGCACTTTTTTTGTGAACAGAACCTGATTTATCTTTTTCTTTTTTTATTAATTATAATTTATTCACTTTGTATTCCAGCTGTAGCCCCCCTCCTCATCCCCTCCCACTCTCCCTTTTCCTCCCTCTTCTCCTCCGATACCCCTCCCCTAGTCCACTGATGGGGCAGTCCTCCTCCCCTTCCATCTGACCCTAGCCTATCAGTTCTCATTAGAACTGGCTGCATTGTCTTCTTCTGTGGCCTGGTAAGGCTGTTCCCTTCCGCAGGAGGAGGTGATAAAAGAGCCAGCCCATGAGTTCATGTCAGAGACAGTCCCTGTTCTCCTTACTATGGAACCCACTTGGACACTGAGCTGCCATGGGCTACATCTGTGCAGGGGTTCCAGGTTTTCTTTATGCATGGTCCTTGGTTGGAATATCAGTCTCAGAAAAGACACCTGGGCCCAAATATTTTGGTTCTCTTGCTCTTCTTGTGGAACTCATGTATCCTACAGGTCTTTCTATCTCCTCATTCTTTCATAAGAATCCCTGCACTCTGCCCAAAGTTTGGCAATGAGCATCTGCTTTAATACCGTGCTGGGTAGAGTCTTTCAGAGGCTCTCTGTGGTAGGCTCCTGTCCTATTCCCTGTTTTCTCAGTCTTCCGATTCTATCCTGTTTGCCTTTCTGTATGAGGACTGATGCTCTTACCCAGGGTCCTCCTCCTTGCTTAGGTTCTTTAGGTGTACAGATTTTAGTATGTTTATCTTATGTCCTTTGTCTAATATCCACTTATCAGTGAGTATATGCCATGTATGTCTTTCTGCTTCAAGGATACCTCACTCAGGATGATCTTTTCTAGTTCCCACTATTTGTCTGCAAATTTCATGATTTCCTTGCTTTAAATTGCTGAGTAGTATTCCATTTTGTAAATATACCACAATTTCTGCATCCAGTCTTCAGTTGATAGACATCCAGGTTGTTTTCAGTTTCTGGCTATTACAAATAAAGCTTCTACAAACATGGTTGAGAAAATATCCTTGTTGTATAGATGAACATCTTTTGGCCATATGCCTAGGAGTAGTATAGCTGGATCTTGAAGTAGCACTATTCCTAATTTTCTGAGAAAGCGCCAGGCAGATTTCCAAAGTGGTTGTACAAGTTTACATTCCCACACGCAGTGGAGGAGAGTACCCTTTTCTCCACATTCTCTCTAGCATGTATTGTCACTTAAGTTTTTGATCTTAGCAATTCTGATGGGTGCAAGGTGAAATCTCAGGGTCATTTTAGTTTGCACTTCCCTGATAACTAAGGACATTGAGGGTTTCTTTAATGGTATTTCTCTGTCATTTTATATTCCTCTTTTGAGAATTCTCTGTTTAGCACTTGTACCTCATTTTAAAATTAGATTACTTGATTTGTTGCTTTGTAACTTCTTGAGTTCTTTATGTATCCTGCATATTAGCCCTCTAGCAGATACAGGGTTGGTGAAGATCCTTTCCCAGTATGTAGGCTGTCGTTTTGTTCTAATGACAGTGTCCTTTGCTTTACAGAAGGCTTTTCAGTTTCATAGAGGTCTCATTTCTTGTTTGGTGATCTTAGAGCCTGTGCTGTTGGTGTTCTGTTCAGGAAGTTGTCTCCTGTGTCAATGAGTTCTAGGCTCTTCCCCATTTTTACTTCTAATGGATTTGTAGTGTCTCTTTTTATGTTGAGGTCTTTGATCCACTTGGATTTTAGTTTTGTGCAGAGTGGTAAATATGGATCTATTTGTATTTTTCAACATGTAGACATCCAGTTAGACCAGCACCATTTGTTGAAGATGCTGTCGTTTGTCCATTGTATGGTTATGTCATCTTTGTCAAAAATCAAGTATATGTAGGTGTGTGGGTTTATTTCTGGGTCTTCTATTCAATTCCACTGATATACCATTCTGTTTCTATGCCATTTCCATGCAGTTTTTATTACTATTGCTGTGCAGTACAGCTTGAGATCAGGGATGCAGATATCTCCAGATGATCTGCTATTATACAGGATTGTTTTAGCAATTCTGGGGTTTTGTTTTCCCACAGGAAATTGAGAATTGTTCTTTCAGGTTCTGTAAAGAAAATTGTGTTGGTGTTTTGGATGGGAATTGCATTGAATCTGTAGATTGCTTTTGGCAGGATTGCCATTTTCACTATGTTATTCTTACAGATCCATGAGCATGAGAGATCTGTCATTTGATATCTTCTTTAATTTCTTCTTCAGAGACTTGAAGTTTTTTTTTTTCTAGCAGGCCTTTCACTTGATTGATTAGAGTCACACCAAGAGTGGCTACTGTGAATGGTGTAGTTTCCCTAATTTCTTTCTCCGCAACTTTATCTTTTGTATACATGAGGGCTACTGGTATTTTTGAGTTAATTTTGTATACAGCCACTTTGCTGAAAGTGTTTATCAGCTGAAGGAAGTTCTTTGGTTGAATTTTTGGGGTCACTCATGTATACTAACATATCATCTGCAAATAGTGACACTTTGACTTCTTCTTTTCTGATTTGTAGCCCCTTGATCTCCTTTTGTTGTCTTATTGTTCTAGCTAGGACTTCAAGCATTATGTTGAAGAGATACAGAGAGAGTGGGCAGCCTTGCCTTGTCCCTGATTTTTTATTTAAATTTCTCCCCATTGAATTTGTTGTTGCCTATAGGCTTGATGAATGTTCCCTTTACGATGTTTAGGTATGTGCCTTCTACCCCTGGTTTCTCCAAGACTTTAAACGTGAATGGGTGTTGGATTTTGTCAAATGCTTTTTCAGCATCTCAGGAGATGATCATGTGGTTTGTCTCCTTCCATTTGTTTATATGGTGGATTACATCGATGGATTTCCATATATTGAACCACCCCTGCATGCTTGGGATGAAGCCTCCTTGGTCATGGTGGATGATATATTTTATGTGTTCTCAGATTTGCTTTGTGAGTATTTTATTGAGTATTTTTGCATTAATGTTCATAAGAGAGATTGGCTTGAAATTCTCTCTCTTTGTTGGGTCTTTGTGAGGTTGAGTTACCAAGGTGACTGTGGCCTCACAGACTGAGTTTGGTAATGTTCCTTGTGTTTCTATTACATGGAATAGTTTGAAGAACATTGGAGTTAGCTTTTCTCTGACGTTCTGCTAGAATTCTGCATGGAAACCATCGGGCCCTAGGCTTTTTTTGGAAGGGAGACTTTTGATGACTGCTTCTATTTCCTTGGGGGATGTAGGACTATTTAATCTATTTACCTGATCTTGATTGGTAAATGGAATCTAACAAGAAACTTATCCATTTCATTCAGATTTTCAAATTTAGATTTTCAATAGGTTTTTGTAGTATGACCTGATGACTGTTTGGATTTCCTCAGGGTCTGTTGTTTTGTCCTCCCTTTTTTTTTCTGGTTGTGTTGATCTGGATAGTTTCTCTTTGCCTTGTAGTTATTTTGGCTAAGGGTTTATCTATATTGTTGATTTTCTCAAAAACCAGCTCTTGGTCTCACTGATTCTATGAATTGTTTTCTTTGTTTCTAATTCATTGATTTCAGCTCTGAGTTTGACTATTTCTAATTGTCTACTCCTCTTGGGTGTGTCTGCTTCTCCCTCTCTCCCCCAGGGCTTTTAAGTGTGTCATTAAGTTGCATGTACGAGATACTCAAACTTCTTTCTGGAGGCACTTAGTGCTATGAACTTTCCTCTCAGCACTGCTTTCATTGTGTCCCATAAGTTTTGGTAAGTTGTGTCTTCATTTTCATTGAATTTTAGGACATTTGTAATTTCTTTTTTCATTTCTTCCCTGACCAAGCTGTCATTGAGCAGAGAGTTGTTTAGTTTCCACACGTATGTAGGCTTTTTGTTATTGCTGTTGTTGTTGAGGTTTCGTTTGAGGCCATGGTGATCTGATGGAAGCAAGGGATTATTTCAATCTTCTTGTATCTGTTGAGGTTTGCTTTGTGCCCAACTCTATGGCAAGTTTTTGAGAAGGTTCTGTGAGGTGCTAAGAAGAAGTTATACTCTTTTGAATTTGGGTGAAAAGTTCTGTAAACATCTATTAGGTCCATTTGATTTAGGACCTTTGTAAGAGCCATTATTTTGCTATTTAGTTTCTGTCTAGATGATCTGTCCTTTGGTGTGTTAGTATTCTGAAACAACCTTGCTTCTGGTTACCTAGCAACAATGACATCATCTTGTATCGCCCAGCCAGGTGGCCACACCTGGGGGCGTGGTTAGTAATTACCTGACCTATAAAAGAATCACCAGACACCTGTTCACTCTCTTACTCCTCACCCTCTTATTCCTCTCACTCTCTTACTCTCTCTATGGGACGCCCTACCCCTCCTCTCCTTTTCTCCTCTCCCTCCCCCCATCATGGCCCACGCCTGTTCCCCCTTCTCCCCTAATAAACCCCTTTCATAGAAAACCTGTTGTAAGCCTCATCTTATTTTTTTATTTCTAATATGGTGAGAGTGGAGTATTGAAGTCTCTCACTCTGAAGGTGTTGGGATTCATGTGTGATTTAAGCTTTAATGTTTCATTTACAATTTCAGGTGCTCTTGTATTTGGAGCATAGATGGTCAGGATTGTGATATCCTCCTGGTGGATTTTTACTTTGTTGAGAATGAGGTGTTCCTCTTCATCTTTTTTGATTAATTTTGATTGAAAATCTATTTTATTAGATATTAGGATAGCTACCCCAACTTGTTTCCTGGGTCTGTTTGCTTGAAAAACATTTTTCTAGACCTTTACTCTGAGGTAGTGTTTATCTTTGTTGCAGAGGTATGTTTCTTGGATGCCGCATAATGTTGGATCCTGTTTCCACAACCATTCTGTTAGACTGTGTCTTTTTATTGGATAGTTGCATCCATTGATGTTGATAGATAATAGTGACCAATGAATGTTAGTTCCTTTATTGTGGAGTTGGTGGTGTTAATATGTGTCTGTGCTGCTTTACTTTTAATTTTGTTGTTGTTGTGGAATTATCTACATCCTGTATTTTCTTGGGTGTAGATGATTTTGTTAGATTGAAGTTTTCCTTCTAGTATCTTCTGTAGGGCTGGGTTGCTGTGTAGATATTAAGTTTAGTTTTTCATGGAATATTTTGTTTTCTCTATCTATGTTGATTGAAAGCTTTGCTGGGTATAGTAGTCTGGTTTGGCATCTGTGGTCTATTAGAGTCTGCATGACATCTGCCCAGACCCTTCTGGCTTTCATAGTTTCTGTTGAGAAGTCTGGTGGGATTCTGATAGGTCTATTTTGTATGTTACTTGGCCTTTTTCCCTTGCTGCTTTTAATTTTTTTCTTTGTTCTGTAGATTTAGTGTTTTGGCTATCATGGGACATGAGGAGTTTCTTTTCTGGTCTAGGCTGTGTGGTGTTATGTAGACCTCTTGTATGTTTAAAGACATCTCTTTCTTTAAGTTGGGAAAATATTCTTGTATGATTTTCTTGAAAATATTTTCTGGACCTTGGAGCCTGATATCTTCTTTTTCATCTATTCCTGTTTTTCTTAGATTTTGTTTTTTTTTAATGGCACATTTTGTGTTTGGGACTTTTCTGATTTTACTTTTTCTTTGAGAGATGTCTCAATTTCTGCAATTGTGTCTTCAGCACCTGAGATTCTCTCTTCCATCTCTTGTATTCTATTGGTGATGCTTATCTTTGTGGTTCCTGATCTATTCTCCAAGTTCTCCAGCTCCAAAGTTCTCTCTGTTTGTGTTTTCTATATTGATTCTGAGTCTGATTTCATGTCTTGCACCGTTTTCTTCATCTGTTTGAATGTGGATTCCTGTCTTACCATGATGAACTCTATTTTTTTGTTCATTTCCTCTCTATATGCCACTACTTACTTGTGCCTCAATTTGTTTGGCTGTATTTGCTGGTATTTCTCTGGGAACTTTGTTTTTTTTTTACTCTTTATGTGCCTCTAATAACTGTATAAACATAGATTTGAAATAATTCTCCTGTGTTTCTGAGGATTTAAAATATCCACTGATTTTTGGGTTTGCTGGTGAAGCCATGATGCCCTGATTTTTGTTGGATGTGTTTTTACGCTGACCTCTAGACATCTGCTTATTAATACCTTTGCAGTTTGCTCTTGGAGTCTGTACTTCAGACTCTGTCCATCTGTCTCTGATGGCTGCAGTATTCTTCATGAAGATGAAGAATACTGAGAGAGGTCCACCAGTTCAAGAGTGGATGTTAGTCTTTTAGCTGTAGCTAAGGGAAGAAATTTGCAGGCGCACATGGGCAAGTGCAGGAGTGTGGGTGGAAGGGTGCTAGAGAGTGTAGATGGCTGGAAGGGTGGAGCATAAGAGTGGGAGGGGGTGCGGGTGCTGGCGCTGCTGTTTGCACACAGGCACACTGCTCATGTCTACAGGTCTGTTGTACTGTCCTCCCATTATTCAGATGTGCTGGGCTCCAAGAATTGTTTGGCTGGACTCCACTGGTCGACCCACAAAACAGGGGCTCTAATGTTGAGAACACTGTCCCAAGGATCTCTATGTTGCCCACAGTGGCGCTCTGGGTAGGAGGGATCTGATGTCTGGCTGCTAGCATAGAGGGACCCTGGATCTGGGGCTCTGCACACACGCATGTGAAAGAACTCAATCACTTGCAGCCTCCCCCCACCCCCATTCTTTATTCTCAGATTTGGGTCCACAGGGGAAAATTAGAGTATAGAAGATCTATCAGCTCAGTCACTGTTTGGCCTCTGGGCAGGGACACCCATACTTGGGGCAGCCACCTCTGCTGTCTCAGGCACCAAGAACTGAGGCTCCTGCTTGGGCTAGCAGCAGTACTCTGCAGCCACAGACCTGGGAGTGCCAAAAAGCCACCAATGGCAACTCAGCTGTAGACATGGGAGGTCTGTATTGCCTCAGCCTCTGCAGTCTCAGTAGCTGAGCATGGAGTCTTCTTCTTGGGGCAACCACTGCAGACTGCTCTGAGCAGGGAGGTCCAGGCTACGGGCAAGGGGAAGTGCAGGGGTTTGAATATTTGACACTCTTAGTCCGGGAGACATCTACAGGTGACCTGTATCCAAACTGTTCCAGCTCACGGTTGTCCCCTCTCACCCAGGAAGCCTTAATGTTGATGTTCTGGCTTCAGCTGCCCCTCCACTCACCAATTTCAGAGTTTCAGATCCTGAACCCCTCAGATACGGTACGCAGTGGTCACTGCCATCTTCGACTCCCCTCCCCCTGATTTTTCCTAATGATTTTTTTATCTTAATGATTTTACAGTGCACATATATACAAGTTGAAATAAAAACCAATCTAATAATATGTCAAAATGTACTATGTATTAGCAAGTGCTAATAGGGAAGTAGACTGTCTCAAATTGACCAAATATATGCATGTTTCATATGATCCAGAGCCCACAATTCTGGTAACATTATCTCTACATATGGGCCAAATCCTAGAACTAACTTTTAGAAATTAAATTTGTGAAGCTATATATATATATATAAACATGTATTTATCTGAGCATTTAACAAAAGCATTAACAATTAAATAATTGCTTTTCTAAGTGTCTACCAAAATATTTTTATTGAAAAACATTTTTTTCATACATTGCATTTTGATGATTTCCCCTCACCCAATTCCCTCCAGGTTTCTCCCACCTCCTTACCTTACCCAACTGTATATTCTTTTTTACTGTCTCTTTTCTCTATTTTCCAAACAAAGAAAGAAGCAGAAACAACAACAGTATCCCCACAAAAAAACAGAAAAATATCCCTGCAAACACAGATACACATGTACATAGACACACACACAGAGGAAAAATTAAAAAAAAATAAACAAGAAAAATTCAGTTAGATAAAAAGATACCAAAAGATAGTAAAATAAAAGAAAAAGTTCACAAAAATATTTCGGTGTACCAAACACCGAAAACACTGCTTTTCGGACAGCAGAGCAGCACTAGGTAAACTGACAGGTAATCTTTGCTATCGTCATCGCTCCCATTGGGTGTACTCTCAAAGCCATTGAAGTTTGTCATTGGCTCCTGATGAGAAAGTCACACTTTCAATGGCTTCCCCCAATCCCTCCATGCAAACGGAGAAGTTTCTGATGGTCCACCTGTAGGAGAATGTCTGCACAGCTATCTGTGTGGAGCCCCAGCTCTCAACTGCCAGGTCCCCTGACAGCTCTGCTGTGTAACGGGAAAAAATATTTCCTCATCTTGTCTCAGCTGAGGTTATCTTTGGTTTAAACTGAAGCTGACGCCTCTTTTTAATCCTTGCCTTGAACAGTCCAGTGGGAAAGCACTCCACCCTCTTCTAAAAACTCAAGATTGAAATGCTCTAATTAACTGAAAGTTCTTGGCTCTTTTACACTGCTTGCTACCCCCTGTAACTGCCAATCAGGATGCAGTTTTTTTTTTTTAATTCTGTGTTCCTTGTCTTTAAAAACTCTCTGTTTTTGCACTCAGGGCTACTCTGTGGGAGGGTTTTCTCTCCAGGCAGTCATTGGCCAGCGTAATTTGGACACTGATAGCTCAGAGTGGGTCTTTTGGTCTCTGTCTGGCAACATGCTAGAGGTAGATTGAAGGCTAAATTGGATCCAAAACAAAGA